>JBAMBR010004082.1:0-110000 GCA_037044475.1 Zaprionus obscuricornis
AACACAATATACACGTAATGCCAAGCAATTTGAGTAATTAATGTGCTATGAAATGAGACGATTAAAAGGCGCAACATGGCACAGAAGAGAGAACGTGGGGGAGGGGGAGTGGCAGTGGCAGCTTTTGAAATGTTTATGAGCAGCGCAAAATTTATTATGTTTATTTTTCACTATTTTTTTTTTTTTTTTTTTTTTTGGGAAATAATAGTCTTAAGAGAATATATACATATATGAGATTTAATACCCTGTAAATTTATGCATTGACTGTAAAGTGTTTTGCTAACTGCAAAATGAATTTGGAAAAATCTTGACGAACTTTATGGAATATTTATCAGTCTTGAAAGCTTCTTACAGCAAGTGAAATTCCACTTTTCAAGCAGCTCAAATTTCTATTTTTTAAAATTTCTAAAAATTCGTTGAAAAAAATATTCCCAAAAAAAATTAAGGATGCACTTTGAAATTAGCTAAAAATCTTGCATATGACTGCAGCTGCTTAGTGCTTGAAATAAAGTTTCACTCATAGTTACATATATGTGTGTAATATATGTTGCATAGATCTGCAAGTACTACAAATGGCAGCATTTTCAATCAAAATTCCAATGTGCATTAGGAATTTTATTAGTTTTTTTTGGGGCGCAAGTTTTTTGGAGAATTTTTATAAATTTTTATTTATGAAATTTTTGAACTGCTGAAAGCTTAGTAAGAGGCGTAGCAGTATCTGCAATAATATATGTATATTATAATCAGCAAAGAAATGCAGTCATTGGCAAGATTTTCAGTTAATTACAAGGAGTATCAAAATTTTTTTTTGGGAATTTTTTTTTTAAGAAATTTTTAGGAATATTTTTAAATAGAAATTTGAGCTGCTAAATATTTAAAATGTAGTATGGCTCATAATTATATATTTGAAACATATGCTGCATCGAACTGCAGTTACAGAAGTACAGAATTTTCAACCAAATTCCTATGCACTAAAATCAGGATCTTTAATTTTTGATCCTACAATTTTTTTTAATGAATTTTTATAAAATTCAATTTGTGGAATTTTGAACGGTAGAAGACATAGAAAGAGGAGTAATAGTGTCTACAATTATATATGTATATTATATTCAGCACAGATCTGCAGTTATATGCAAGATTTTCAGTTAATTGCAAACTTAATCGGATTTTTATAGATATTTTTTTTAAAGAAATTTTTAAGAATTTTTATAAATAGAAATTTGAGCTGTTAAATGCTAAAAATGTAGCATGACTCATAGCTATATATGTAAAATATATGCGGCATCAATCTGCAGTTATAGAAATCCAGAATTTTCAACCAAATTCCTATACAAAAATCAGGATCTTCCTTTTTTTTCAAAAATTTTTAAAGAATTTTTATAAAATGTAATTTAATGGAATTTTGAACGGTATAAGACTTGGAATGAGGAGTAATAGTGTCTACAATTATATATGTATATTATATTCAGCACAGATCTACAGTTATATGCAAGATTTTCAGTTAATTGCAGGGAGAATCAAAATTTTTTTTGGGCATTTTTTTTTAAAGAATTTTTAAGAATTTTTATAAATAGAAATTTGAAAATTTTTAAAGAATTTTTATAAAATTTAATTTAATGGAATTTTGAACGGCTTAAAACTCGGTAAGAGGCAAGAAAGAGTCTATAATTATGTATGTATCCTGTACAGCCCTGCAATCATATGCAAGATTTTCAGCTAATTTCACAGTGCATCCTTAATTTTTTTTGGGAATATTTTTTTCAACGAATTTTTAGAAATTTTAAAAAATAGAAATTTGAGCTGCTTGAAAAGTGGAATTTCACTTGCTGTAAGAAGCTTTCAAGACTGATAGATATTCCATAAAGTTCGTCAAATATTTTCCAATTTCAATTTACAGTTAGCAAAACACTTTACAGTCAATGCATAAATTTACAGGGTATTAAATCTCATATATGTATATATTCTCTTAAGACTATTATTTCCCAAAAAAAAAAAAAAAAAAAAAAAAATAGTAAAATAAACATAATAAATTTTGCGCTGCTCATAAACATTTCAAAAGCTGCCACTGCCACTCCCCCTCCCCCTAGTTCTCTCTTCTGTGCCATGTTGCGCCTTTTAATCGTCTCATTTCATAGCACATTAATTACTCAAATTGCTTGGCATTACGTGTATATTGTGTTTTTTGGCCCACGGCATTGCACATTGGGTTCCAAAAATTAAATGACAAATAGACAGAAAGAGAGAGAAAGAGAGAGAGAGAGAGAGAGAGAGAGAAAGAGCAAGAGTTTGAGCTGAGCAAATGTTGAGAATTTCAATTAAATGAAATTTTGGTTTTTGCATTTATTGCTACTAGAAAATTAGTTGAACTAACTAATCGCAAATCTTTCAATTAGAGAACAATTTCGATATTAGATAATAGATAATTTGTCTAATAAGAATTATATATATATTATATATACGCAGCGTGTGACAAATATTAATTGAATTTTGAATTTCACACGCTCGACGTGCCTTGCATTTTATCAAATATATTTTTGCTGCTGCTGCTGCTGTTGCTGTAAATATTAACATTTCTATTTAAACTAACAATTAAAAACTGCTTCAGCAGTTAGTTGTTATTGTTATTGTTTATGTTTATGTTTACCTTTGCTGCTGCTGCTGCTTCATCTCGTTTTTATTGCCATCTCTCGTTCATTCGCTTTCATTGAAATCTGCATAACAATGGTCTGAAAGCTGCTTAAATGTTTTGCTGATTTTAATTAAAAAAAAAAAAATCTTTTACTTTGGCTTTTTGCACGTGTGTGTCAGCCATTCAGTCAGTGGCACGCCTCTGCACGCCCCCAAGTTCGCAGACAGACAGACAGCCAGCCCGATGGCAATAAATGTTAACAAGCATGCAAAATTTGCATAAAATGTGCGCGTCTCGAAATTCAAATTCAAATTCAAATTTTCAAATTTTTGAATAGCAAAAACTCAATTTTTGCATTTCAAATTTTATTTTCTATATATCTATCTCTCTTTTATACAGTGTCTGCCTATCTATGCATCTCTGTTGGCAATTAAACGCACAACAAATTAATCATAAAAAAAAAAAAAAATTTTTTTATGCAAAATTTACTCTACAAATGTCGATAGAAAAACGAATATTTTGCTTAATATTTTTATTTTTTATTTTTTTTTTCAACGCTTGATTTATGTTAATTGCAAATTGTTGTATATAATATTCGAAATTCTTTTTTTTTTTGGCAGTGTTATTTTTGTTATTATCTAGAAAATTTTTGTGTAGCTTAATTTGCTATTTAAGCGTTTTATCTATTCATATAATTTGCATATTGTTTCCTATTTTATTTAGCAAATATAAAAAAAATATATATATATATATATTTTTCCTCATTGTTTAATTCATTAAAATGCCATTGAAATGTAATGAAAATGTTTTGCATTTTCAACTTTATTTAAATATAATTTTTTTTTTTTAGTTTGTATAATTAAGTGCATGAAATTATATTTAACATTTTTTTCGGCGTTAGATTGAGTGCAGGGCGTGGCATTACATGCAATTAAGGCATCAGCAGCTGTAGTAACGTTTTCTTTTCCCTGCACTCTTGTCTCTCTCTCTCGCACGCCTGTTGTATAATTAATTTTTCATTAAATGTAATGCAGTTTTTATTGGGCATAAATCAACAAAAAAAAAAAAAAAACATTTGCATTCAATTCATGTTTTTCATTTTTTTTTTCTGCTTCTGTTTTTGTATTTATTTATTTTTATTTAAATTTTATTTTGCATTTTTTTTTTGTATATTTTTTTTGTATGTTGCTTTTGCGCTTGTTACGTTTAATTTTTCAATTGCAACTCAAAAATTATTCATAAATCATGTGAATTATTGTTGGGTTAATTAAAAAGCGCAGCATCAGTTCGTTTTCTTTTGTCTACCTCTGCCTTCCTCTTTCCTTCCTCTCTGTCTCTTTTGTCTGTATATTACGTATACGTATTACAAATTGAAGTTTAGTCTACGTGCGTGTCTGTGTCTCTGTATGTGTGTGTGTGTGTATGTGTGGCGAGTGTTAAATTGAAGTTAATTTTTAATTATGGCCACAGAACGCGCACGTTAAATTGCCTTTTAAAATTCAATTTACATTTCGGTTCCACACTTGGCCAGGCCATCATTAATTTATGCTGCGAGGTGGGCGCCATAAGTTTGTTAAGCAACCAAAGGCATTGCAAAGCGACGCTGAGCAATTAACATGCTGTAAGTGAAATGCGCTCAAAAGTAGTAAAAGAGTTTTTATTTATTTTACATTAGATTTTTTTTTAGAGCTTTAAGCAGCTTTGAAAGCTGTTAAATAGCTTTACAATTTCAGTATGTTATATAACATATTTTGATAAAGCTTTTACAATTGGATTAAGAATACATTTTCTCCAATAAAGCTTTGAAAGCTCATTAAAGTAACTCAAAGCTCATTAAAGCTCATATAAAGTGATGATAAAGCTTTTAGTTATCAGGCGAAAAGCTTTTGGAAGCTTTTACAATTTGATTGAAACTGAATATTCTGAACGAAAGCTCATTAAAGTTACTCAAAGCTCATTAAAGTTACTCAAAGCTCATTAAAGTTACTTAAAGCTCATTAAAGCTAATTCAAAGCTGCATATAAAGCTTTTTACAACTAGATACAGCATCTATTTTTTCTAGAGTTATCATAAGATGGTAGGATTTGTAAGCTTTAACAATTTGACTTAAAATACATTTTCTCAACGAAAGCTTGGAAAGCTCATTAAAATCACTAAACACTCATTAAAGCTCATATAAAGCTGCTTACAAAGCTTCTTACAACTAGCTGCGGCATCTATTTTTTCAATAGTTATCAGCTGATAAACTTTGTAAACTTTAACAATTTGATTGAAAGTAAATTTTCTCTAAAAAAAACTTTGCAAGCTCATTAAAGTTTGGTCATTAAAGCTCATAGAAAGCTTTTTAAAGCTAGCTTCAACATAATTTTCTCTACTGCTGTCAACTGAAAAGCTTTATAAGCTCATTAAATTAAAATTAAAGCACATTAAAAGCTTTTTAATCAATTTTTACATATTTTCTCTACTTTACACTAACAAAAATTACTTGTGCAGCCCTCGCATTTGTTAACAATCTGCGCAATTTGGTGATTTTGGAGCCCAAAAAAAAAAAAAAAACACGTAGAATGCCAGCAAACTTATGTTTTATGAGATTTGTGTCTTCTTTATGATTTTCAATCGTTTTTGCGTCTGCAAAACCCAAAAACAATTACGCGCATGTGCGTAAGACTCTGTTAACTTGAGCATTTGGCTGCTGCTGTTGTTGTTGCTGTTGCTGTTGCTGCTGCTGCTGACGCTGTCTGTGTCTCTGTTGCTGTTGCTGTTGCCATTGCTGTTGCTCTCTCAACAGGAAGCTGCGTCGCTTGGCATTTAAAAACGTATTAATTTTGACGCGCCAGTATATATATATATATATTTTTTTTTTTTGGCTGTGTTCGATGTTGTTGTTGTTGCTGTTGTTGTTGCGTGTATTTGTCTGTTGATGATGGTATCTATAGCTTTTGACTGTGCCTTTTGGGCAACTTACATACAGAGAGTGTCGAGAGTGATATAAACGCGAATAAGTTACGTCAATTTTTTTGGGATACAGTTCGAAAAGGTCTACAACCTTGGAGTTGGCCAAGTGGCAACTCTTGCTAACTCTTGGCCATAGCCATGTGTGTGTGTGTGTGTGTGTGTTCGTGCTGTTTTGCTGTTGCTTTGCTGTTGCTTTGCTTTGATTATTACCATTAATTAAGTTGATGCTGTAAACGGATTGAATTTTGCTTTTTGACAAATGATGTGAATGTGACTTAGAACATGTTGTATATATGGCTGCACTCAGTCAAGCAGTCAAGCAGTCAATCAGTCAGTCAATCAGATTGTTTTTTAAGCTGCTTGTAAATATTAGCATAAAAAATATATAAGACATGAGAGAGAGAGAGAGAGAAATATAATAGTTTGACTTATAGTTAATATTACTACTAGCACTAGTAACTATAGTTAATATATACTTTGTCTATATATTTATTTGTATGCTAATGATAATCATCTGATATGACAAGTTGCCATCGGCAACATACAGTTTTTTCAGTTCGATCAAGATTCAAGATTCAAGTCAAAGTCAAAGTTTGTAGTCGTAGTCGTAGTCGTAGTTGTAGTCGATGAAGCCAATGACCCAAGCGCACAACTGTTAAATAAACGAGCAATTATTAATGCGAACTACGAGTCGATCTTTCTGTCTGTCTATCTGTCTCTCTGTCTGTCTGTCTGTTTGTCTCTCTGTCTGTCTGTTTGTTGTTGGTTTCTTGTTTGTTTCTTGACTTATAAAACATTTCATTACACGATACAATTGAGTGAACGCCTTGAACTTCCGCTTAAAGAAGTTCAAGCACAGATACAAAGATATACAGATACGCACAGATACAGATACATATATATATATAGCTAGTGGAATGACAGTCAAGAAACAGAAACGCAGACAGTCAGTTTTTATGCTGAGTTTGTGGCAATGTGTGTGTGTGTGCGTCTGTGTTGCTTTGCCTCAAGTTGAAGGCATGTTTCACACTTCAGAGCCTATCGGCGGCCGCAAAAAAAAAAAAAAAAAGCCAAACAAATTGTAAAGTCATAGGCAAAGGCTAAGGCTATAAAGGCAGAAGAAACTGAAACAGCAAAAGCAGCAACAACACGAGGCAACAAGAGCAACAGCAAAACCCCAACTACAAGTCGCTAAAGTCCAAGACTTTGTGGCCTGAGTTTTGTGCAACAACAGCAACTGCAACAGCAACGTCAACGTTTGGTTGCAGCACAAAACTTAAGCAGTACAAAAAGGCTTTTAATTTTAATTTGCATATGGCAGAACGCGCTCGTAAGCGCAGAAATAGTGCTGCAACAGTGCAGCAACTTTGTGGCAAGCAGATACAAAGTATTAAGTAAGTATCTGCTAGATACATGCAACAACGCAGCAAGTACTTAGAGAACGCGCCGGCCCTTACAATTTCAAGTGCCAACTTGTGGAGAAAAAAAAAACTAAAAAAAAATATATGCAGCACAGGGCAACAAACAGCAACAACAACAAGTTGGACTTGCCCATGGCCCATGGCCTGGCAAAAATGCAAGTTAAATTTAATTTATTTCTGCTGCGATTGCTGCGCTTGTCTCTCTCTCTCTCTCTCTTACACAAGCTCTGCCTGTATCTGTGTGTGTGAAAAATGGCCAAAGGAGTCAGCAAGTCGTCCAAGTCCAAGTCCAAGACCAAAACCAAGACCAAGTCCAAGTCTCACTCTCGTCTTAAGTGGAGTTCAACTCTAATGACCGCGTGTGAAAATGAAAATGGAAATGCCACAAAGTCGTCGTCGTCGTTGTCGTTGTCGCTGTTGTTGTTGCTGGCGGCAGTGGCGATGGCGGCGTTGGCGGCAACAAAACGTTGCGCTTCGCTGAGCGCAACTTTAGACTTTTAACTTTGCAACAAAAAAAAAAGCTTCAAACATACAAACATTAAATTCTAGGCTTAACAATTGCCAGACACGATTTACTTGCAGCTAATGAAATGCTAATCAAATGAAATGAAATGAAAGAAACGCACTTGCAACATGTGAACTTGTGAAAAATCGAAATTCCAATTTATATGAAAACCAAAATTTCTCACTAGACGATGAAACAGTGAAATGATTTACGCCTAAATAACATGTTGTTGCAAGTATTGTGGCAAGTACTGAGACTGAGACTCTGAGACTCTGAGAGTCTTTTGTCTTTATAGTTTTTTTTTTGCCATCATATTTGCCTGCACTTGAGTCTCACAGCAAAAGATGCTCAGCTTTTTTTTTTTTTTTTATTTTTTTTGAGAAATTGAGAAATGGCAAAAACTTGAATCACGAATTCAGGTCAACATAGAACGTTGTTAACTTCTGTACAAATTATATTCAATTACTAGCGCAGCTTTATCAAGATTTCAGCAGCTCAATTACAATGCTTGAAGTATGATGGTGCAGGAGGAGGAGGAGTAGGAGGAGGCTGCTGCAGAGGTAACAGGTCAGGGTTATCAAGGCATAACTACAATAACATGCACTCAAAATTGAATGCTTTGTATGTGTATAAGTGAGAGAGAGAGATAGAGACAGAGAGATAGAGATAGAGACTAATGTCTCGCATGAGAGATCACTAGATATGATTTTCATAATTATAACATAATCAATATGTGTATGTGTAACAACTATAACTACATCTCTGTCGATATATCTAAATTTATCATTGTCTGCATATCTCTCTCTCTCTCTCTCTCTCTTTCTCTCTCTCTAACTATACAATGAAAGGCCAAGAGTATAAAGTGATAGAAACAAAGAGCAAACATCAATTGAGTTGTCAACAGTAATGATGAAAAGAAAATTGTATATACTCGTATAAGATTGAGGTCGCATATTTATTTAACGGGTATGCACGACTAGCACTATATGCTAGTGTAGATAGGCATATAAATGCATGACATTTTCAAAGAGTTGAAAAATTTAAAAAAAAATTATAAAGAAATTCAAAATAAATTTAAAAAAAAATATAAATATAAAAAAAAGTAAAAAATTGAAAATAAAATGTAAAATTAAAAATTATTAAAAAAATTTTTAATTTTAAAATAAAAAATTTAAAAAAAAAATAAAAATTTTAAAAAAAAATAAATAATTTTTAAAATAAATTTAGGAAAATAAAATTTAAAAATAAAAAAAAAAAATTTTAATTTTAAAATTAAAAATTAAAAAAAAATAAATAATTTTTAAAATAAATTTAAAAAAAACTTAAAATAAAAATTCAAATGAAGAAAAAAAAATAAGGGAGCACATTTTTTTTATTTTAAAAGAAATAAATAAAAAAAATATATTTAAAAAAAAAAAAAAATTTTATAAAAATAACAAATAAGTTAACAAAAAAAAAAAAAATTATAATTAAAAAGAAAATATAATTTTTTTTTTTAATTTAAAAAAAAAATTAATAATAAAAAATAAAAGGTTAAAAATTTTTTTTTTATATAAAAATAACAAATAAGTTTTAAAATTAAAAAAAAAATAAAATATAAATTAAAAATTAAAAAAAAATTTTAAAAAAAATTTTCAAATTTTTAAAAAAAAAATTTAATTAGAAATAAAAAAAAATCATAATTTCTTAATTAAAAAATTAAAATAAAAATAAAAATAAAACAAAAAATTCAAATTAAACAAAAAGAAAAAAATTTAAAAAAAAAACTTTTTGAATTTTTACATAAAAAAAATTTTTTTAATTAAAAATAAAAAATTTAAAATATTGCTCGCAAATATTTTGCATTAATTTTAAATAACTTTTCATTTGTAATATAAATTTTGAGAGCATACGAATTACAGGGTATATATATTGCTAAAATCATAACTTGAACACGTTTCCTCATGCCACAATCAGCAAATGCCTTTAAATTGTGCGCTGCTTTTGCTATGATTTTTCAACAGCAACAGCAGCAGCAGCAGCATCAATAGCAACAGCAGCAGCAGCAGCAGTAGAAGCAGCAGCATCCACAGCAGCAGTATAAGCAGCAGTAACAGCAACAATAACAACAAGTTATTTTACATAATTTTCTTTAGTTTTGCTGAAAGGTTTAAGAGTTTTATTTTTTATTTTGTGGGTTTTATTTTTTTTTTTTTTTGACTCATCTGTTTTTATGGTTGCCATGTCGAATTTTCCAAACCAAAAAATTCAAAATAAAAAAAAAAAAAAAACCAATTCAAACAAAACAAAAAAAAAAAAAAAACAGCAACTCAATTTAATTTCTTTGCTTATGCAAAGATTGCAGCAGCAGCAACAGCAGCAGCAGCAGCAACAATAAAAACAGCAGGAAAAGTAAAAGAAAAATCTATTGAAATTATTTCGTAATATTTGCAATTTGTTAAAAACGTGGCCCGGAAAGTTGAATTGGCTTTTGCTTTGTTGTTGTTGTTGCTGCTGCTGCTGCAGTTATTGCTTATTTATTTTTGCCTTTTTGCTGCTGACATGTTGTAAATATTGTAATTGCTTAAAGGCTTTTGCCAATTGCATATTTCTCTCTCTCTCTCTCTATCTCTCTGTCTATCTCTCTCTCGCTTTGTGTGTATTTCTGTTATTTACAATTGTTTTTATTTGCTGCTCATCGAAATTTGATTGCTTCGGCTCATGCGGCGTATGTGCAATTTCTGTAAACAATAAAGAGAGCAAAAAAAAAAAAAAATATAAAAAAATAAAAATGAGATTATACAGTTCATATAGTACTATATACAGATATATATATATATATATATACAGATGCATATTATTTACACATTGAACAACATGTTGACCATTCTGTCGAACGCCTACAGCGCCCACTGGCAAACATATTTTTGTTGCAGCTGCAGCAACAACAACAAAAACAACAACAACTTTGTTATGCTGCTGCCAAAAAAAAAAAATATATATTAAAAAACAAAAGTAAATAATTTAATTAGCTGCAGTCAAAAATTCATAACCTATTTATTCATATGCACTACATACTCTACAATTTTGTTGCATGACTTTTTGCATTGCATATGCAACAGCTAACAGCTGTAAGTTTAAAAGAACTTTAAGCAGCTTGCATACAGAAAATTTTTCATTTTGATTTTACTTCAATTTTCTTTATTTCTCTTTCATTCTCTCTTTCTCTCTCTCTTTTGCTGTCTCTATTTTCATGTCTTTGCTGCAGTCATAAAAGTCTTGTAAACATTTATATTGCATTATGATACAAATTTCCTGCTTTAACACCTTAATATCATCTCTCTCTCCCACTCTCTCTCTCTCTCTCTCTCTCTCTCGCCCACTCTCCCACTCTCTCTCTCTCTCTCTCTCTCTCTCTTTCACACTCTAGCTATTACATCAACTTCAAATAGTTCTTTGCCTCTAATAAAGAATTTAAACTTTATTATGACTGCAATTTCCTTTTTTTACACCTTAAAATCTTGTCTCTCTATCTCGCTCTTTTGCTATCTCTTTCTACACATCATTTGAAATACTTTTATAGAGCATTTAGACTTCATTATGTTACTAATTTCCTTGTTATGCATTTTGCTGTAGTCTCGTTATATTTTTAAACATTTTTTTTTTTTCGGCTGTAGCCGGTTTTTTTTTTCTTGTTTTTTTTTTTGATTTTTTGTTTTTTATTTTTTTTTTTGTTTGTTTGTTGCACCGGACACGGCTAGCAATTTGGGGCACGCGCCTACAGTGCACATATACTATAAGCCTTGGCAAGTACATGAATGCAGCAAAGCGATATATAGTGAAGAGTGGCAAGTGGCAAGTGGCAAGAGTTGAGGCTTAAGAGGGAGACAAATATTCGCTGTGATGTAGTGTGAAAAATGGCCAACTGCATTGGCAGCAAGCAATTGCGGGCAAAAGTGACAAATATCTCGATACACAATGTGGCAGGTACATTCTTTGTGCTTTGCGGTTACGAAATCGACATAGTCGTTAGACAGCAAGACAGACAGTATAGCGAGACAGCTAGACAAAGAGTTTGGCAGAGCGAATGTCAGACTGACAGTTAGATAGACAGTTTGATATAGATAAGATACATATATCGACAGTTAGACAGACAGACAGTGAGACAGTGAGACAATCAGACAGACAGAGAGCGAAAGAGAGTTACATGAAATTATAAGAGAACTGAACGACATATTGCGCTCAAAACAGTTTTTGGCACATGCCAATGGCAAAAACCGCAGCGTAAAAAATGCCAAAAGCGAAAATGCAGCCAAATGGCAAATGATTTGTCAGCAATTGTTGATGGCGCTGACAATGACAACGGCTAAAGGCGAGCAGCAGCAGCAGCAGAAGTAAGAGGTAAAAAAAAAGACGGAAATGTGTTCAGGCTAACAGCAGAGACTAGAAAAAGGGCTAGGTGCAGCTGCTGAATATTTGAGTTCATTTTTGCATATCGATTTACTCTGCCATTGTTCAACATTCAACATTCAACATTCAACGTTCAACGTTCAACACCTTCTGTTGTGGCATATGATTGTGATAGACAGATGGCTGCAGATGGCTTACCTTCTGACTTCAAGGGAATCTATATGAAAAGCTAATCAACGCATATGATTGAAATGCTGCTAATGACAGTTAGATGAGATCGACATACACATAGACATAGACATTTGAGCTGCTAAGGAATTTTTAAACATATTTCCAACTGATTTCAATAGAAGAATTTAAGGAATGCAAAGAAAATAAAATGTAATTTTTAGATAGATTTTTCCTTGCTTATCATAGATATTCTTAAATATTTTTGGTTTTTTTTTTGTAACTTGTAAATACTTTCAAATACTTTTGTATATTTGAGATACATTTGCATATTTCAGATACATTTATATCTTTGGAATAATTTTGGTTACTTTGAGTTACTTTTTTTTTATCCTTAAGATGCATTTGTATATTCGAGAGACTTTTGTATCTTTGAGAGACTTTTGTTTCTTTGAGAGACTTTTGTATATTTGAGATATATTTAAATATTTTGCAAACTTTTGTGACTTATAGATGCCCTTGTCTCTATAAGATACTTTGGCATCTTTGAGATACTTTTGCATCTTTAAGATATTTTTCTATATTGGAGATACTTTTGAATATTTGGGATATTTTTCTATCTTTTAGATGCCTTAGTATCTTTTAGATATTTTTGTATTATTCAGATACTTTTGTATTATTCAGATACTTTTGTATCTTTAGGATACCTTGGTTTATTTTAGATACTTTTATATATATGAGATACTTTTTTATAGTTTAGATACTTTTGTATCTTTAAGATACTTTTTGTATCTTTAAGATACTTTTGTATCTTTGGGATACTTTTTGTATTTTCGAGATACTTTTGTATCTTTAAGATATATTTAAACATTTTGCATACTTTTATGACTTATAGATACAATTGTATCTTTGAGACACTTTTACACCTTTAAGATACATTTGTATGTATTTAACATACTTTTGTGACATATAGATACTTTTGCATCTTAAAGATACTTTGGCATCATTGAGATACTTTTGTATCTTTAAGATACTTTTGTATCTTTGAGATACTTTTGTATCTTTGAGATACATTTGTATATTTAACATACTACTTACGCATCTTAAAGATACTTTTGCATCTTTGAGATACTTTCGCATTTTTAAAATACTTTTGCATCTTTGAGATACTATTGCATCTTAAAGATACTTTTACATCTATGAGATACTTTTGAATCTTACATATACTTTTCCCCCTTGTTCTTTTGACAATTTGACCTTTCGACATGCTGTTGTTGTTGTTGTATCTTTGCCCCTATACATTTGTATCTTTCAGAACGAATTGTATCTTGTTTTAGCTGTTGTATGTTTAACCAAGCATGCGTGTTTCATAGCCTAAAGGTGAAACTTGTTTTAATTGTACATTTAATATATATATATATATATATATATATGTATGTGTGCATATGTTTGTATGTTTATATCGATTAACGTTAACGTTCATTCATAATGTAAGTGAATAATTGCGCATGAACATTAATAACTTTAGTAAAGATACAAAAGATACATAAATAAATAAATAAATGTTGGGCTATGTGATTATACGACACGCATTTATAACTATGCCAGTTTTAATAAAACATCAGCTTACAACATATAAAAAAAAAAAAAAATAAAATAAAAATCACAGCCCTGTCTTTAAGTCTGGCTAACAGTCTCTGCTTTTGCCTCGCACACGTCTCTCTCTCTGTGTGTCTCCTTTTGCTACTTTGCAGCTTAACTCGCACACGCACTGATTTTGCTGTTGCGATATGAAATGAAATAAACGCTTGACTCTTTATATATATGCGCCACTATACAATCAGACAGTATATATATATATATATATATATATATATATATATATATATGTATATCTGTATATGAATTGTATCTTTAATTGATTTTCGTCAGTAGACTGATTGAATTTGACTTAAATGCGACAGGCGACGCCAGTTGGCTGCCAGTTACCAGTTTCTCTGATCTCTCTTTAGTCTTCATTAGCCTGCCACACACTGCCTCCCCCCCCCCCCCCCTCTACCAACACTCCTCTTCGACCTTTTATGCCTTTTGCTTTAAAATTTGTATCTAACATTGTCATCGGATCGTGATTGCGCTATGCGTATGAAATGACATTTGACATGTTATGCGGACTATGTATAGCAGCACAATAAACTTTAATTGTATGTTAGAAAATTTTTGTTGTTGCTGCTGCCACACACATGTGTCTGTCTGTCTGTCTGGCAGTCTGTCTGTTGCAATGTGCAGCTCATAAATATATTTTTTTTGGAATTGTTTAATTGTTGAAAAGACAAAAACTTTGTTTTATTTATTTTTTTTTTTTTTCATGTGGCAGATAATCGCTTTAAAAGTGACTCAACTTTTTCTCTCTTTCTCTTTCACTCTCTCACTCTCACTCTGTGTCTGCATACAGTTTTCATTGTGGAAAATTATTGTCAATTGTGCGACGATGTGCCGCATAAGCTGAATTAATTTTCATTTGTTTTTCATTTTGAGTTTTTTTTCGTTTTTTTCGTTTTTATTTTTCGTTTTTATTTTTTTTTGTTATTTGTTTTTAGTTTATTTTTTTTTTGTGAGTTTTTTTTTTTGTTTGCTTTGCAGTTTTAATTGTGCAATTGTCTCATTTTAGCTTAAGCTTTAACTTTTGGGCAACCGAAGTTCAAGTTGGCTTATGCAATTGCATTCAACACTTGGCCAGCTCGACCTTAAGCCTCGATCATTTTTCTTTTTCTGTTTTTTTTGATTATATTTCAGTGCAACCTATGACATCTGGCTGTGAGACAAAAGATCAACAGTTTCTTGCTGCTGCTGCTTGTTGTTGTTTTTGTTTATAGTCGATTTTGGCATTATGTATTTATGATAGAGCGCTATACCCCTTCAGGCTTGGCCAGCTGATGTCAGTCAGTCAGTCAGCAACGTCAGTTAGTCGTCAGATCGTGATCGATGCGGCCACCAAAAAAAAAAAAAATTGTTTATTGTTTTGTTTGTTGTTTGTTTGTTGTTTTGTCTCTTCTTGGAATGCGATCACGTTGGCAGCGGGGGTGAAACAATTTAGACGTTTTTCATAGCCTTCGGCTAGAAATTGGCTAAAAAAAAAAAAAAACTGTCAACAACAACAACATTTACAGCAGCTGCAAAAAGTTATTGTTTTTGTTTTATTTATTTTTTTTTTTTAAACAATTTTTTTGGGCCAAGTTTGTCGTGTCCCTTTTTGCCCAATTCCAATTGCAATTGCCATGCGGTCAATTGATTTTGCCTGCCAGTCAATATCGTGTCTTGGGTCGTGCCCATTTTTATTTTTTTTTTTTATTTTTTTTTGGGTTCGTCTAATGCTTACAGCATATTGTGGCATGCAGCAGCAGCAGCAGCAGCAGCAGCTTCTTATTGCTAATTTTTTTTGAAGGTGGATTTTGGGGCTAAAGAGACTTTTTAGCCATTTCCTGTGTGACCAAAGTCATTAACATTTTGCCAAACTGTTTTCTATTTAGAAAAGAGACAGAGACAAAGACAGAGAAAAAAAAGATGAACTAACTTTTAATTTAATTACAAACACACACACATACAGACACACACACACAGACACACACACACATATATACAGTGGCACTGTTAAAGTTTTGTTAGCTGCATGTATTTTAATTGAATTGCCAATGTTACGTAGCATAAAACACTTGGCGCACGTCTTATGCTACGTTCAATGCTAAGCTCAAAAGTTGCTAAATCCAATCTGCGCCAAAATCCGTTGCCGTTGCCGTGGCTAAAACCATTTGCAATGATGTCTAAAACTTTAAAACGTTTTTGCCCCTATATATGCCACATCTCATTCATTTTGCAATCTCTCTCTCTCTCTCACTCTCTCACTCTGTCTCTCATTTATTCACATGTCTCACACTGCGTTATTTCCCTTAGCCAAATGAAGATAAACATACATACACATATGACCAGCTGACAGACAAAAAGACAGACAGACAGACAGACAGTTAAACAGACTGACTGACAGGTTGGACAGCTTACTGCCTTGTGGCTGGACCAAAAAGTTCTGACAAACTTGGCTAACCGCCATGGCAAACGCGGCGTATGCGCAATGCACAAATAAATGTCAACTTAGACTCGACATTGGCTTTTGCAACATGTACATGACAGAGAGTGAAAAAGAGTGGGGGGGAGAGGTAAATTGTATAGGCGTTGTACACTCATCTCTCTCTATCTCTTTCCCTCTCTCACACACACAGAATTTTTGTATAGCGCTGAGCCCGCATTTAATAAAAATGAATTAAATTAAAATACGCAACTGCTGACAAAATGTCAAGTGTAGCAATAAAACGCAAGAGCTAAAAAAAAAAAAATAAAAGGGACAACACTGAACGTGAAACGAACCGAGACGTGGCATGTTCTTGCCTGTTCTATAGACTGGCAGCGGGCGTTTGACGTAGAGCGCAGTGCAGGGCAGAGATTGTGCTGGAGCTGGGGGGGAGACAAGCACAAAAGCCGGCGACCGTTCCTAATGAATTACATAGAATGCGGGAAACATTTTGCAGCCTGAGCACGAGCACAAGCACAGTTTTCTCCCCCCTCTTTCTCTCTCTCTCTTGCATTCACTGCCTGTGTTTTGAGCTTTTGCCATTTCTATGTTTCAATGTTTCACTGTTTCTGGTTTTTTAGCTTTTGGCGAATAGCAAAACAAAACAAAACCAAAAAAAACAAAAATTTTTGTGCGCAAAAATTAATTTAACAAATTTTTTAATTGCTCATGTCGTTTGCGCGTCCGATCAACGTGTTCGCCCAGGCAGTGTTTCGACTACACTGCAAAAAAAAAATTTTAAAAAAATAAAAAATAAAAAAAAATAAAATAAAATACTCTACACTGCAAGAAAAAAAAATTATAAAAAAATAAAAACAAAATTATTAAAAAATTAAATTATAAAAAAAAAAATTATAAAAAAAGTAAAAAAAAAATTATAAAAAAAGTAAAAAGAAAAATTATAAAAAAATAAAACAAAAATAATAAAAAAAATAAAAAAAGTTATAAAAAAAAAATTTTTTAAAAATAAAAATTATAAAAAAATAAAAAAAAAATTATAAAAAAAATAAAAATTATAAATAATAAAAAATTAAATTATAAAAAAAAATAAAAATTATAAAAAAAGTAAAAAAAAATTACAAAAAATAAAAATTATAAAAAAAAATTATAAAAAAAAAATAAAAAAAAAAATTATAAAAAATAAAAAATTAAATTATAAAAAAAATAAAAATTATAAAAAAAGTAAAAAAAAATTATAAAAAAATAAAATAAAAAAATTATAAAAAAATAAAAATTATAAAAAAAATAAAAAAAAAATTATAAAAATAAAAAATTAAATTATAAAAAAAAAAAATTATAAAAAAAGTAAAAAAAATTATAAAAAAATAAAAATTATAAAAAAAATAAAAAAAAAAATTATAAAAATAAAAAATTAAATTATACAAAAAAAAATAAAAATTATAAAAAAAATAAAAAGAAAATTATAAAAAAATGAAAAAATTAAAATGAAAAAATAAAAATAAACTTGTCTTTGTATTACACTAGTTAGCAAAAATTTTTGTCAAATGTTAGAACTTGTACAAATTGCTAGTGTAATTTCGCTCAGTGTATTATCGACATTAAGCATCTTTACCTTTTTAGCCTGGCGGCTGTTTGCTTTTTGGCCGCAGCGTTTGTTTGTTGTTGTTGTTGTTGTTGTTGCGTGTCTTCATCGGCAGCTGCGTTTTCGCAAAAGTCAAAATGCGGCTTGTTTGTTGCTTTTGCCGCAAAAACACAACACAACTTGAAGTTTAAGGTCATGATTGTATGCACACACACAGAGAGAGAGACAGAGAGAGAGAGAGAGAGACATGAACAGACACGCATATCCAGTCAACTGTCAACATTAAATATGTATGCGGCAACAACAAAATTTTTTTTATGGCGCCTTCAAGTTCAAGTGCAACCTGTTAATGGCAGCAAAAAGAGCAGCAAAAAAATGTTTCGCTTTTGCCTTCAGTTGGCGCTTCTTTCTTTAGCTCTTTCTCTCTCTCTCTCTGTCTTGCTTGGCAAGAAAAGGTAAGCTAAAGAAAAAGAAAAAAAAAATAGCTGCAGCAGCTGTCAGTTTTGCTAGCTGCCAAATCAGCTTAGCTTCGCTTTACACATTTTGCCATGTGCTGCTCTATGCTCTGTGCTCTGCCAGCAGCTTGCAACAGCTGCCAAAAAATGTGTTATTTTTTTTTTTTTACTTCTGCTGACAGGGCATAGGGCACAAAAAAAAGGAAAAGGATTTTTACCTTAGAGCCACGTGTCGTATGTGTAATGTGAGCGTTCAATTGAATGGAGAGCCAAAAGGTTGCCAAAGATATTGTGTGTGTGTCTCTCTCTCTCTCTCTCTCTCTCTGTGTGTGCAGCAAAATGTATTAAACATAGCAATGTGGCAGCTTGCCTATTCATCCATATGTGGCATGCAGCATCTATAAGAATTTTATATGCGAAATCGTAACACAAGAAAAAGAAGAAGAACAAGCAAAACTTTTTATTTCGCAATTTTGTTTAGCAATAAAAAAAAAAAAAAAAGTCGAAAATTTGTTATAGTAAAACAATTGCTTGTATGCTGCTGCCCCAGAACTTGCCACCACACAATTTAATAAAAAATTTATTGATATGCCAAACAAAAAAAAAAGGAAGTGAAATTAATTTTATTGTTTAGCTAAAACAACAAAAAAAAAACAGATAAAAAAAGAAAGAAAAACTTGTTGTAGTGGAAGCTGAAAAATCTTTTGATGAAAATGAAAAGAATAAAGTTATAAATCTATCAGCTGATGAAATTTACAAGGTGTGTAAGTGTGTGTGTCTGCCTATGTGTGTGTGTGTGTGTGAGTGACTGCGTGTGAGTGACTGCCTGTGTGTGTGAGTCTCAGTTTGTGTCTCTCTGCGTGTGTTTTGTCTGCCTCTGAGTTCATGTGATTTCTTAGGCTCGTGAATTTTTCAAGTGCATTTTTTATTAGCTTTTTGATAAATTGAGAAAATTTATTGATAAACATTTTTGTTAGCAGGCTTCATGATTGATTGAAAGTGTCAGAGAGTTGGCAAATAAGTTTTGAGCTTTAATTGAAATTTGGCTTAAAAAAATTATGAAAAAATTTTTTTTTATTTATTTTTTGAATTTTTATTTTTATATAAAAAATAGAAAAATTAGAGACTGCAAATGGAACTGCTACTGCTACTGCTACTGCTACTGCTACTGTCACTGCTACTGTCACTGTCACTGTCACTGTCACTGTCACTGTCACTGTCACTGTCACTGTCACTGTCACTGTCACTGTCACTGTCACTGTCACTGTCACTGTCACTGTCACTGTCACTGTCACTGTCACTGTCACTGTCACTGTCACTGTCACTGTCACTGTCACTGTCACTGTCACTGTCACTGTCACTGTCACTGTCACTGTCACTGTCACTGTCACTGTCACTGTCACTGTCACTGTCACTGTCACTGTCACTGTCACTGTCACTGTCACTGTCACTGTCACTGTCACTGTCACTGTCACTGTCACTGTCACTGTCACTGTCACTGTCACTGTCACTGTCACTGTCACTGTCACTGTCACTGTCACTGTCACTGTCACTGTCACTATCACTGTCACTGTCACTGTCACTGTCACTGTCACTGTCACTGTCACTATCACTATCACTGTCACTGTCACTGTCACTGTCACTGTCACTGTCACTGTCACTGTCACTGTCACTGTCACTGTCACTGTCACTGTCACTGTCACTGTCACTGTCACTGTCACTGTCACTGTCACTGTCACTGTCACTGTCACTGTCACTGTCACTGTCACTGTCACTGTCACTGTCACTGTCACTGTCACTGTCACTGTCACTGTCACTGTCACTGTCACTGTCACTGTCACTGTCACTGTCACTGTCACTGTCACTGTCACTGTCACTGTCACTGTCACTGTCACTGTCACTGTCACTGTCACTGTCACTGTCACTGTCACTGTCACTGTCACTGTCACTGTCACTGTCACTGTCACTGTCACTGTCACTGTCACTGTCACTGTCACTGTCACTGTCACTGTCACTGTCACTGTCACTGTCACTGTCACTGTCACTGTCACTGTCACTGTCACTGTCACTGTCACTGTCACTGTCACTGTCACTGTCACTGTCACTGTCACTGTCACTGTCACTGTCACTGTCACTGTCACTGTCATTGCTACTGTTACTACTACTGCTACTGCTACTGCTACTGCTACTGCTACTGCCACTGTTACTGTCACTGCTTCTGCCACTGCTACTGCCACTGTCATAACGCTAGCATATTCAACATTTTGTTTATATTTGCGACACTTTTCCCTAGCGACTTAATTTGCAAATATTTTGCCAACACTCAAAATGCACACGCGCGCGCAAGCACTTTGAAAATGAACAACAAAAACACCAACAAAAACAACAACAGAAACAACAAAAGCAGCAACAACAAGAGAAACAACAGCAGCAATTTTTGAGTTAAACAAAACAAATTGCATTCGTCATTTGTCAGGCAACATTGTTTATCAAAAAGTGCTCCCAAGAGATAGATAGAGAGAGTGAAGGAGAGAGAGAGAGAGAGTGAGTGAGTGAATGAGTAAAAGAGATAGCAAAATTGTTGATTTTAATAATTTGCTAGGCAAGTTTGCTTGGCTGCAAAGAGTTAAAGCTGCTACTGTAGCTACAGTTGCTGCGTTCCCAGCGCACAGCACGCAGTGCACAGCGTCTCAGTTTTGTTGCTCGAGTTTCGCTGTGTGGCAGCTCAATGCAGGAAGTTGGCAATCGACAAACGATGCTCATCATCATGATACTCGTCTGTTTGACTGTGGCTAGAGAAAATGCAATTAATTACTTATGCTGATGGCTCCCATGATGAAGCTGAAGTAGCCAAGGCAGTAGCAGAGGCAGCAATAGTAGCAGCGGCAGAGAGAGCAGTAGTAGTAGCAGCAGTAGTAGCGGCAGTAGAAGCAGCAGCAGTAGCAGAGGCAGCTCTAGTAGCAGTAGCAGTAGTTGAAGAAGCAGTAGAAGCAGCAGTAGTAGCAGTAGTAGAAGCAGAAGCAGCAGCAGTAGAAGAGGCAGCTCTAGTAGCAGTAGTTGAAGCAGCAGCAGTAGCGATAGCAGCAGTAGAAGCAGTAGTAGGAGCAGCAGCAACAGTAGAAGCAGTAGTCGAAGCAGAGGCAGCACTAGTAGCAGCAGCAGTAGTAACAGTAGCAGTAGTAGCAGTAGCAGCAGCATCAGAGGCAGTAGTAGCAGTAGCAGCAATAGTAGCAGAGGCAGCAGTAGTAGCAACAGCAGCAGCAGCAGCAGCATCAACAGCAGCAGCAGCATAGTTTGCACAAAAACAGGATACAGTGAAATTCAAAAAAGTTCGAACATGAAACCAATTGTGCAGCCCAATTCACAGTCAGTTATCTATCTCTCTCTCACACTCTCTCACTCCATCTCTCTCTCTACTTCTCACTTTCCTCTCTGTCACTGCCTTTTGTCAGTTTTGAAATCTCTTGTCCCATGCTGCTCATAATCAGCTCACTTAATGCTGCCCCTGTTGCTGCTGCTGCCCCTGATGCTGCTGCCCCTGTTGCCGCTGTTGCTGCTGCTGTCCCTGTTCTTGCTGCTGCTGCTGCCCCTGTTCTTGTTGCTGCTATTAGTTGGCTAATCAGCCATGCGATGGCCATTTATAAAAGCCCGGCAAAAACAAATTAAACTCTGCCAGCGATTTTCCAGCTGTTACTGTATCTATGTATCTATGTATCTGTATCTGTATCTGTATCTGTATCTATGTATCTGTATCTGTATCTGTATCTATATATTGCAGTGTATCTGTGCAGATATTTGCTGCACTCATTGTTGGCATTTCAAATGCAAATTCGCATCAGCAAAAGCGATTAGCTCGTGTGTTGATGATGACGAGCTGACGAGCAAAAACTTCTGTCATGCCCCACCCCAACCCGCCGCTTACAACTTCAGCTTGCAACAGCAATAAAAATATTTAAGCGACATTTATGCGCTAAACGAGAAATGCTCATAAAAAAATAGAGAGAGAGAGAGAAGAGAGCAGAGAGAGTGGGAGTGAGGGGGAGGGGGTAGAAAAAAGTCAAACAAAATGCATGAGAAGCAAATAGTAAACAGAAAACTGAATTAAGCAAGCAGCGTGCAGCGTACAGCGTGGGTTGCAAAATGCTCAACATCCGCTGTATGTGTGTTTGTGTGTGTGGCTGTGTGTGTGGCACAGCCCTAAGCGCAGCTTCCGCAGGCGACAGCGCAGGATGCCAGTCAGCCGTGCAAGCATAGAGCAGACGGGAGACCAGCGACAGTCAATGCAGCTGTTGCCAGGTAGCCATGGGACTGGGATTGGAACTGCAACTGTGACTGTGACTGTGACTGTGACTGTGACGGTGACTGTGACTGTGACGGTGACGGTGACTGTGACTGTGACTGCGACTGCGACTGTTACTGTGACTGTGACTGCGACTATAACTGGCATTGGGACTCGGACTCCGACTCACAATCGCAATCGCACTACGAGTCGTAGTCGGACTGTGACTGTGACTGTGACTATAACTGGCATTGGGACTCGGACTTCGACTCGCAATCGCAATCGCAATCGCACTACGAGTCGTAGTCGGACTGTGACTGTGACTGCGACTATAACTGGCATTGGGACTCGGACTCCGACTCGCAATCGCAATCGCACTACGAGTCGTAGTCGGACTGTGACTTGGTTTTTTTTTTGCAACTGTTTGCTGCGACAATGGCAAACGGAAATGTTAAATGCCGCCCAGAGCTCTATAAGCCCTTTGCGTTGCAAAAACCGCTGCAACTTACTCTTCATCTCTCTCTCTCTCTCTCTCTTACTCTCTCTCTCTCACTCTCTGTGTGTGCTTGCAACTCGATTCATTGATCGTTGATTGAATTTCGATTCGTTAGCTATTTTTTTTTTCTTCTCATTTCATTTTTATTTGCAGCAGGCCTGCATGTTGGCTTTGGCTTTGGGTTTTGTTTTTCATTTAACTTGCATGCACAGCATGCTGCTGTCCCTATGCTGCTGCTGCGACGTTCTCATGCCACAAGCATTGACTGACTGACTGACTGTTTGTTTTTTTATATATATTTTATATATGCAGAGAGAAACGACAGGAATAGACATGTTTTAACATGTTTGCCGCTGGGCACAGCTACTTAACAAGCAGCTGTGCTTGTGTCTCTGTTGCTTTAAGTGACTTGCGACATAAAATGCTTTTATTGATGTTCATTTTTGTATTTTTTGCAATTTGTAGCATTTGTGACATTTATGCGTCTGCAATTCAAATCCCATTATGCAATTTGTTTAACAGAAAAAAGAGCAGAAGAAGAGCAAGAGAGAGAGAGAGAGAGAGAGAGACAAGCAAAAGTTTCTATAACTTTGATTAAGTCAAACATTTGTTAATTGGCTAATGGCGAATGAGCATAAATAAACATAAATATAAGCAGAAAAAAAAAACGAGACAGCGGCAGCAACCACAGGGAAGCCATAGTAAGCATTGAAATGAAGTCTTAAGAATGTTACTAGAGTTAATCATGAAGCTGCTTGCAACAAGACAACAAGACAACAATAAAAACAAAGGCAAATGGCAAAAGATACAAGATACTAAAGCTCATGTCTCATATATTGAACAGTAGCTGCCACTGCTTGCTGCCTGCTTGCTTGCTTGCTACTGCTGCTAGTTACAATTGTCTTCAGGTGCGTTGAGCAAGTAATTAAGAACTAACTAGGAAGTCGTTAAAGTGCACTGACATTAAACTGAAAGTGGCATTAAAACAATAGATTTTTGTTTTATGGGCAAACTTAACATGAAGAAAAGAAGCAGCAGCTAGCAGCTAGCAGTAGCAGCATGAGAATCTTAAGCGCAATAAGTTCGAAGTGAACTTAATTACCTAAAGTCGATTGCAGCAGCAGTAAGCAGCAGCAGCAGCAAGCAGCAAGCAAGCAGCAAGCAGCAGCAGCAACAGCAGCAAGCAAGCAGCAGCAGCAAGCAAGCAACAGCAAGCAAGCAGCAGCAGCAGCAGCAGCAGCAAACAGCAGCAGCAAACAGCAGCAGCAGCAGCAGCAAGCAGCAGCAGCAGCAATAGCAAGCAGCTAGCAGCAGCAGTAAGCAGCAGCAGCAAGCAAGCAAGCAACAGCAAGCAACAGCAACAGCAACAGCAAGCAAGCAAACAGCAGCAGCAGCAACAGCAAGCAAGCAACAGCAAGCAAACAGCAGCAGCAGCAAGTTCTAAATAAACTTCTTTAAACATGCTACAAAACTAGCAACTGCATATTGGCTGCCGCTGCCCCTGCTACTGCTGCCACTACTGCTGCAGCTGCATTAATCATCATCATGCACTGAAAGCTTTTTAGTTGATTTTCAATCAACTTTTAAAGCTGCACATTTGTCGCACAAGTTCAATTAAAAAAATCAAAAAAAATTTAATAAAAATCAATTAAGTCAACGGCAGCATTAAAAAAAAAAACTTGTGGCGCTACATGCTACAAAATAAATTTTGCATAAATCTATTTAAGAAACACACAAAATTTGCATACATAATCCAGTTTTAGTTCAACTTTTAGCACTTGCCTGACCTACCGCAAAACAAATTTATATATATAAAAAAATAAAAATAAAAAAAAAAATTAAAAATAATAGAGAAAAAAATAAAAAAAATCAAAAACTTGAAATTGAACGTCAAATGCTTTAAATATTTGATTTTTAAATAAAGCGAAACATGTTTTTTTTTTTTTCCTATTTTTCTTGATTGTTTGTGAGTGTGTGTGTGTGTGAGTCTGTGTTTCGTTTAGCAAGCAACATATAAATTATATATATATATATATATATATATATATATATATGTTACACATGTGTCTCTATATAAATTTTTGTATATATATAGAAAAAAAAATATTTGAAACTACGCTACAAATATGAGCCGGAAACTTGTTTTCATTTTTTCGCCGCTTGGCAGTTGGGCAATTTGACTCTTTGCTGTCTCTTTCTTGTTGTTGTCAAAATCTCAATCTTCAGAAATATTTCAAAGCCTTTTTTTTTTTTTTGTTTTTTTTTTTGCTTAACGGTTGCAGCTCTGTTTCGGTTTCATTAATTTATCACTGCGCCGCGCTCTTGAGTAATTTTATAAGTATATTTTCGGCCGCCTGGCAATTAAGTGTGAAACACACTTTATATATTTCTCTTACGAAGCTCAAAGCAACGTTCGACGCTTGACGCTCGATATGCTGACTGCTGACTGGCTGCTGGCTGGCTGCTTGCTGCTCAACTTGCTTATTACAATTCATTTTCGGTGCGGCCTTGTTAACACTGCAATAACAACAACGACAACAAATAAACATAACAATAATAATAATAATAATAAGAGCAACAACAACGACAACAACAACGACAACAACAATGAGAACAAAAGGCATTAAGATAAGCTGCATTAGCAGCATGTCGAATACTTTAATACTCTAGGCTATGGCATATGAAATGTGCAATTAGTAGTATATATTGTCATAGAGTAGTGAAAAAGTAGTAGCAATAGTAGTTAGAAATTGTAGTATTTATAAGAGTTTTGCTTCTTATGGTAGTAGAAATAGTAGTAGAAATTGTAGTAGAAATAGTAGCAAAAGTAGCTAAAAATTTTAGTATTTCTAATAGTTTTTATTGTCAATGGCAGTACAAATAGTAGTAAAAATATTGTATTATATACATGGAAATAGTAGTAGAAATAGTAGTAGATATAGTAGTAGAAAAAATAGTAGAAATATTTTATTTTATTTTATAAATTGAAAGGTAGTAGTAGTAGAAATAATTGTAGAAATAGTAGTAGAAAAAGTAGTAAAAATAGTAGTAAAAATAGTAGTTAAAATAGTAGTAAGAGTAGTTGAAAATTGTAGTATTTCTAATAGTTTTAGTAGTAAAAATATTGTATTATATAAATTGAAATAGTAGTAGAAATAGTAGTAGAAAAAGTAGTGAAAATATTTTATTTAATAAATTGAAAAATAGTAGTATAAATAATCGTAGAAATAGTAGTAGAAAAAGTAGTAAAAATAGTAGTAGAAATAGTAGTAAGAGTAGTTGAAAATTTTAATATTTCTTATAGTTTTAGTAGTAAAAATATTGTATTATAAAAATTAAAATAGTAGTAGAAAGAGTAGTAGAATTATTTTACTTTATGAATTGAAAGGTAGTAGTAGAAATAGTAGTAAAAATAGTAGTAGAAATAATAGTAGAAAAATTATCAGAAATAATAGTAGAAGTAGTACTAAAAAAGGTAGTAGAAATAGTAGTAGGAATATTATTAATAGTAGGAGAAGTAGTCAAAATAGTAGTAAAAGTAGTAATAAAAATAGTAGTAACTCATAGAGAAAGCAGTCAAAATTGTAGACGTAGTAGTACTAGACTTGGTGGTAATAATGTTAATATTAATATATGTAGAAGTAGTAGTAGTAGTAGTAGTAGTAGAAATAGTAGTAAACATTGATATGGAAACCGTAGTAGTTTTCGTTGAAGTAATACAAATAATAATTCAAATAGTAGAAGAAATGGTAGTAGAAATTATTCAAAAATTTGCTGTTATAGTAGAAATAGCAGTAAAATAATTAGAAGAAGTATTAGAAATAGTAGTAGAAATAGTAGTAGAAATAGTAGTAGAATAAATATAAATATAAATAAAATAAATTGAAGAAGTAGAAATAGAAATAGAAATACTACAACAATAAGTAGTAAAAAAATAGTAGTAGATAAAAAATAGTAGCAAATATTGCTAGTTGTAGTATAATTTCATATAATGCAAAAAAAAAAAAAAAAAATCCATAAAAAATTCAAAGTACTTTCAGTTTATAGAGTATAACCAGAAATCAACTTTTAACTTACATTAAATTATGGCAAAGGCGTCTGCGGAAATGCCAGGCCTGTTGCCTGTTCGCTGTTGGCTTTTTTGACTGTTGACTGTTGGCAGTTGACTGTTAACTGTTTTTGCCAGGCAGATGATAAATAAAACTCATAAAATATTCGCCAAAAAAACACAAAAAAAAAAAAAAACATTTATATTTGTATAATTATTGTTATTATTATTATTATCGAATAATCGTTTATATATTTCTTTTTTTTTTTGGCATTATTATTTTTGGTAAAAGTTAAGTACCGTTATGGGAGAAACAAAACATGAGAGATAAGAATATTAAACGATTTATATGTTTGTCTATGTCTTTTCTCTCTCTCTCTCTCTGTCTCTGTCTATCTCTTGCTATCTCTTGCTAGCTATTGTCTTTGTTTTTTTTTCCTGGTTTTTATTTAGCATTTTATGCGATAACTGAATGTATTTCGAGTAATTCAACTGCATATTTGATACGCATTTCAATAGGCAAATCTTTCTCTCACTCACTTTGCTCTCTCTCACTCTCTCTCTCTTTCTCTTTCACTCTCTACACCTGTTTGTTGTTTGCATTTGTGCAAAGCGTTTTCGTAGATTTAATATGCACACACTCGTAAAATCTTTCTCATGGAAAAACTTTTGTTTTTTTTTTGAGCAGCTTTTAATGTTTGTTTCCTGTTTCAATCTTTCGATTTTTCGTTCTACATTTGTTTTTTTTTTTTTTATACTGCAACGCATTACGTGCACTTTGCTTGTTTTCTTATACCTCCCCCTACCACCACAAACAACATCAATCGCCGCATGCTTCAACATCCATGGAACTGCAGCTCAGCGGCTTCTTACTCGTCTTTCAAGCTGCTGGCGCAGTCAGCTTCAAGCCATCACTATGTGTATGTGTGTGTGTGTTTGTGTAACTGTTTAAATATGCGTTTAGCGTTTTATCGTTGCATTCAAACATGCCAATGCTTTGCCATTTTGCCACGCCCAACACCCGCTCAATAAGTATTCGACGCCTACTTTTTGTGTGTGTTTTAAATTTCATGGCAGAAAAATAACTTTTTGCAAAATGTATTTTGTGGTTAGTTGTTGCAGCTGTTTGTTGTTGCTGTTGTTGCAGTTGCAGCAGCAGTTACAGTGCTGCTGCTGCTGCTGCTATTGTTGTTGCTGTTGCTGTTGTTGCTGTTAGCTGCATTTTGTCACTAGATTTTTTTGCACACTTTATTTTTATTATATTTTGTTTCTCATTTCTTTCGTTGCGTTTCTTTTTTATTATTATTTTTTTATTTATTTTTTTTTTTTTTTTGGTATTTGTTGCGCCATATGGCCGCATGTGGCATGTATGCAGTTATTGCAATGTTCCACATGTCCCACATGTTTTCACATGTTTCCCACTGTCCCAATGTACAATTGTCCCCACTGTCCCACTGTCCAATTGTCCAATTGTCCAATTGTCGAGTGTCGACTGTCTGAGCGACCAGCCTGTTCACAGTTTGTGCAACGTTTTCAATGCTGCCCCCGCATCTGTATATTTGTGCAACGTGTTTGCGGCACTGTTTGCACAGCTTTATCTCTGTGTATGTCTCTCTCTCTCTCTCTCTCTCTCTCTCTCTCTCTGTGTGTGTCTGTGACTGTTTCCAATTTGAACTGTTTGCTTTGGCTAACAAACACACACACACTTGCAACACACACACACACACTTGCAACACACACACATAGCAATACTTTCACACACGCAACATAAAGAATTTTCATATAAAAATTTGCAATTTTTTTTCATATTTCTTTTCTTCTTCTAGAGAAGCAGCAGCAGCAGCAGAAAAAAAAAATAAAACTCAACTTTTTCATTAAATTTTTTTTTTTTTTTGTGGCAGTTGCATTTGCATTTGCTTAGCTTTAGTCAGTCGATAGCAGCGACACTTAAATATCGCAATTTATTGGCCATATTTATTATAAAACATGAAGTCGCAACACAATTTGCTTTAGCTGCAGCGTAAAAAAAAAAAGAGTTTTGACTCACTGAGTGTGCTCGTTTGGCCAAGTGGCAAGTGGCAAGTGGCAAGTGGCAAGTTGGTAACTTGCTAGTAGCAAGTGGCAAGTGCAGCTATTGCTATTGCTGCTGCTTGCTGCTGCCTGCTTGCTGCTGCTGCCTGCTTGTTGTGCCTGCTATGAACCACAAGTTTTTCCTCTTTATTTTTTTTTTTTCTTGTTTTTCTTCTTCTTACTTCTCTTTATTTTTTTTTAGTTGTTGCTTTACTTTTCTCTACGATCTAAAAATAGCATTTCCACACGCTTTCTGTGTGTTAAAAATAACATCATATTTTTTTTTCCTCTTCTTCTTTTCTTGTTGTTGCTGCTGCTGAAGAAATATGCTGGCAGCGCTTAAGAGAGTGAGAAAATGGCGCCCAGCTCATAGTTAATAAAAATGCTTGGGCTTTAAGTGACGCTTGCCCTTAACTTACCTCCCATGTCTCCCCCATCCTTGCACTTGCCACTGTCTATACAACTTATGCCACTGCTACTGCTGCTACTACTTCTAGTTCTAGCTGCGAGCCGAAACATAACACTAAATTCTGCAGTTTGCTTTTTTTGTGCGCGCGCCTCAACTTGTAATCAAAGTCAACGCTGTGAATGTTACCTGTTAGCATCTACAACAACAACAGCAACAAGAACGTTGTTGCACCTGTCGTAGACTACAGCAGTGGCAAGGTACAAGGGGGCAACAAATGTTGCTGAAGACAGTGTATAGTGAAGCTTCTTCATTCCTGTCGCAGCTCTTAATGCCTGCGTGTCATGAATGGCAGCGACGCGTTTCCACTTTAGGGCTGCCAAGCATATACAGCAAAATACACAGACACACAGAGACACACAGATACACATATAGATAGACATCACTTGCCTTTTTGTTGTTGCCTGATAAAATTATGACATATGAAACTTTGGCTGACATCAGGCAAAAAAAAAAAAGTAAAAGAAGAGCAGCACAAAAAGCAAAAAGAGTAAAAAAAAAAAAAAATACAAACACACACACAGAGAGACAGACGTGAAGCTAAAAGCTGAAAGCCTAGCAGGCATGCAAAGTATTTTTTTTTTTACCACGTTTTGCCTTTTGTGTTTTTGGCTTTTTTCGTTTCGTTCTGGCCATAAACATGCACACATACAACATGATGACGTAGTCAGCGTTGTCTTTGTCGTTCTTGTTGTCGTTCTCCTTGCTGTTGCTCTCGTTGTTGTTCTTGTTGTTGTTGTTGTCTGATAAAGCGAACTCGTCTCAAAATTTATTGAGGCTCGTTTCGTATGGTTGCTTTCGTGCTAGGCGCGCACTTGATTAAAGTTTAACTCTAACTGAATATACTCACAAAATACTCATGAATACAAGTGCCTCTGCCTCTGCTTCTGCTATGTTTATATAGTTCAAGACCTTCAACAGGCACGCACGTGTGTGTTTGTGTGTGGGCGTGGCAGTAGTAAATTCGACAATTTGCGGCAGCTGCGAGTGAGGTCATTAGGTATAACATTAAGCATACGCAGCGTTTGCCGCAGGGCAAAGCAAAAAATAGAATAGTTACTTACACATAGAGATACAAATATAGCTACTAACTTAGACTATTTACTTAGTTAGTTAGTCACAGCATGTATCTATAACACACACAGAGAGAGAGAGAGAGAGAGAGAAGAATGATTTTTTTATCCCTGGGGCATATGTTGACATACTATATTTGCAATGCTCGATGCCCTTTGGGTTATGTTGGCAAATTGCGATTTTACATTTGCAGTTTTAATTAAAATGAAATTAAGTCGCGGTTGTCGTTTTGTGGCTGCATTTTGCGCTTTTAATGCAATGACTGCACTTTTAATATAAATTTTAATAAGCTATATACCAGCTACCTCATATAACACTAGCTGCATGTGTGTGTGTCTGTGTATAAATGTGCCTGTGTCTGTATGGCAAGGTAATAATATGAAGCAGACAACAACAACAGAAGCAACCGCAACAACAGAGTTGAACAGGTTGAAAAATCATATTAAAAAAAAAAATATACAGTTATTTTCATAGCTGCAGCAAGTATAATTTATAAAATTTTATGCTCAAATTTAATAACAAACAAAAAAAATATTTTATAATATTTTATATATAAAAAGTGAATTTTAAAAAATATTTATATCTGTCAGAAAATCACTTTAAAAAAATTGAAAAAAAAAATTAAAATGCAAAAATGAAAATTGATAAAAAAAAAAATTAATAAATTAACATGATAAAACAGGCTATTTATTTTTTAAATTTAATAAAAAAAATATTCTATGATATTTTATTTTTCAAAATTTAATTTTAAAAATTATTTATAATTATCAAAAAAAAAGTAGCTTGAAAAAAATGCAAAAAAAAAAAATTAAAGAAATTAAAAAAAAAAATGTATAAGTTATAAAATTTCAAATTTTATTAAAAAATATTTAAAAATAATTTGAAATTTATAAATATAATTTTAACAAATTTTTACATCAAACAAAAAATCGCTTGAAAAAAATTTTATTAAAAAAAAATATTTTAAAATTTATAAATTTAATTTTAAAAAATATTTACTTCAATCAAAAAATCGCTTGAAAAAAAATGCGAAAAACTTTAAAGAAATTAGAAAAAAATTGATTAAAAAAACGTTGATAAATTAACATTCTATAAGTTATAAAATTTACTTTTCAAATTTAACAAAAAAAAATTTAAAAATATTTAATATTTAATTTTAAAAATTTTTTATATCAATCAAAAAATCGCTTGAAAAATAATGCGAAAAAATTGTAAAGAAATGAAAAATAAAATTGATAAAAAAAAGTTGATAATTTACTATTAAAATTTAATAAAAAAAAATATTGTATAATATTTAATATTTAAATTTAAAAAATATTTAGTTCAATCAAAAAAATTATTTAATAAAATAAAAAAAAAAATTGCAAAGCGAAAATTGATAAATAAAAGAAAAAGTTAATAAATTGACATTGAATTTGTTATCAAAACTAACTGAAGCAGACGCCGACTAATACAAATTGTTAAGCTTAAAAACTGTTCTTCAAATTTGTTATATCTAGAAGAACTAGAAGTATTTGCTGGGCGTAAAAAGTAGTTGGCAAAGTTTTAATACGTTCAGCACAGACAGTGAGAGTGAGAGAGAGAGAGAGAGAAGAGAGCAGCGCTTACAAGTCTATTCCATTTGCAATAAATGCAGTAAAAAAAAATATATATAAAAATATATATAAAAATGTTTAAAAAAGTAAAAGAGTAAAATGTAAAATATAAAAAAAGTAAATAAGGTCCAGTATAGCGTCGCAGTTGCAGTTGCAGTTGAGCGGGCAATGGCAACTCTGGCCGGCAGACTGCAAAAGGCGCAGCCAAGCGTCAATAAAAAAGTTCTTTTTAGCTGCTCTCTTTTAATACTCTATAAACATTCAAAGTGTTGTTTATCAAGCAACGCAATGTGTTGAAGGCTGTGACAGATTGATTAAATCATAGCTAGAATATAAATGTTGCAAAAGTTGCATTAATCTGCAAGCAAATGCCATGCAATTTGTAAGATTGTTTCAGCCTAAAGTAAAAACAAAAAAAACAAGCTAGAAAACATTAGATGAAGCATATAAAAAAAATATTAAAAATTATTACAGCATAACTTATAGTCGAGCATGCTTGCCTGTTGCCTTACTTTGTTTGTGAGCTGCTCTCAATTTTTTTTTTATTTTTTTTTTGGCCAAAAGAAGCTAAAGCAAAAGCCAACTGCAGCATCAGGGCTACAAAAAAAAATTTTGTTGGCTTTGAAAAAGTTACGCAATGAAGAGGGCGCAAGGCAGAGCATGCAAGTAGTGGGCGTGGCTATGGTAGATGATTACAAACTTATAAATAAAAACATATTTATGCAGGGCTAAGACTAAGGATAAGGATGAGCGTGCAACTTATTTTATATGTTGTTGCCGTTGTTGTTGTTGCTGTTGTTGTTGCTTGCTGCGCGCACTTTTCATCAACAAAGAGCGAGGCAAACAAAGTGGCAAATTGTACTTTTTGGTTGTTGCAACTCTTGTTGTTGTTGTATGTATTTTTTATATATATATTTTTTTTTTGGGGGCAGGCAGTCAGCGCATATTCATTGGCCTGGAGGCAAGACAAAAGGCAAACAAAATTTATTGCTGGCCGCGGCGACGTTTTTGTAATTAAATGTTTGGTCAGTGCGGCGAGTGCTTATTATTCATCAGTTGATAGCAGCATTTAATTCGATAAATTTTTTTTATTTTTTTTTTTTACAAGAGAAGCAACATAAAAAAAAAAATTGCAAATGTTGCAAAAGTTGAAGTTAAAGTTGGCGTTTGACTTGTTGTTGTAGCTGAAATTGAAGCTGTTGCACAGCAAGAAAAAAAATGAAACGCAGAGCGGCATCAATTTCGCATACAACATTCTCAGGCTATTGGCCTTGCTTTTATTTCGTTAGGATATGGGGGCGTGGCTCTGCCTCAACTGTTGTTGCAAAAATGTTCTTTTGAAATGCGCACATAATTTATTTGGCATTCTTTATAATTGTTGTTGCTGCTGCTGCTGCTGCTTTTGCTATAGTCCGATTCTTATGAAACGGTCGGGAATCATGCAAATATAATTTGCATTTTTTTTTTTTTTTTTTTGCTGTCTGTTTATTGTTTACATTCAAATGCTAATGCGAAACTTTATGTTTTGTTTATTTGTTTTTTTTTTTTTTCGATTTCTAACGTATAAATTTCGGAATTCTTGCGTCTACTGCTAAAGGCCGCAAAATTAGCTTAATTATAGCAAATTTTGAATGTCATAGACCAGAAATTCTTTTTTGTTTTGTTTTCATATTTTTTTTCTCTCTTTTTTTTATTTTTTTTTGTTATTTTTTTTTTTTTCTTCACATCGAAATCAAAGCGTATAAATCATAAATCGAGTTTTGTGATGTCATAATGTGAGCTCATAAAGTTTTGCGTTATTTTTTATTTTTTTTTATTTTTTTTTCTTTCTTTCATTTTTCCATTTTATGCGAACCTCTAATAATCTTAGTCATAAAGAACTATAAAAACTATAAAATGAATGATGAAAAAAATAAAAAAAAAACAGCGGCAAACATTCTTATGCTTATTGAACTTTAAAAAAAAAAAGAAAAAAAAAAAATGATGAAGACAAATAATTATATATTATAAAAGCAATATTTTTTTTTTTTTATTTTTATGTTACGGTCATAAATGTGGAGCATATAGTTCTACGATTTTATAGTTTTATTAAGTCTATGTCAAGGTTTCACATATTGTGAGCAGTAGAATTATTGTGCAGAAATTCAAAGAAAATGTTGATACAATTTTTGAAAATTATATTAAAATTAAATAAAATATTTATTATTTTTTATATAGAAATAGAAATTAAAGAAATATTTTTAGAAAATGATATTAATTTATTTATTTATTAAATTATTTATTTTAAATTATATTAAAAAAAGGAAATTATGTATTTTATTAAATTATTTCAATTTTTATGAATATACATATATATTTTTTTAAATTATTATTTATATTATTCTTAAAAAAAAATATTATTAAAATTTTAGAAAAATTATATTAATAATAAATAAAATATTTATTATTCTTTATATAGAAAATAAAAAAAAATTTGTTTAGAAAGTGATAATTATTTTGTTTATTTATTAAGTTATTTATTATAAATGATAAATTATAAAAAATTGCTGAGAACTCTAAAGAAACATTTAAAAATATTAAAAAACAATTCCTAAAATAATAAAATTATGTATTTTATTAAATTATTTCAATTTTTATGTATTTTTATAATTTTTATAAAATTTTATTTAAATAAATTTATTTTTTTATTATTTTTATTATTCCTAAAAAAAAAAATAATTTTTAAAATTTTAGAAAAATTATATTATAACAAGTAGGGAAGGCTACAGTCGGGTGCACCCGACAGTAAAATACCCTGTACCCTTATGTTATGTACCGAAAAAAAATTCGGATCTGTTGTTAAATCAGTGCATGTAGAATATTGAAATTGCTTATGACTTAAATTTTAATTTCTTAGTAAAATATTTGCGTAAAATGATAGAAAAAGAAACCGTAAGAAAACAGATCACAGCTGCAAAGTACACAATATCAAGAAAGTACTTTGACAATGAAAAGATACAAAATTTTTTGACTTTATGCGTTTATATATGTAGTTGTGGCATTCTTTTGGTTTTCTTGTTTTTAATCATTATTTAAAAATATAAATTAAATAAAAAAAATATATATATATATTTATAAATATATGAAATTAAATTAAGTCTAATTTTAATAATTTAATTTCTCTCTTTTAATTTCAATTTTAAACATACTTAATTTTTTTGCTAATTGAAATAAATTATGAGCCACTGTAAATTGTACTATTCATTACGCTCTTGCTCTTTACTCATTCTGAGTAAGATTCTCCGTTATTTCTAATTCAATGTTAAGAAAGGTAATGATTTACACATGTGTACATACATACATTCATGTATGTATGCATGTGTATACAATAATATAATATACAGCGAAAACAATGACTAAAGCATAGAAAAAGAAACTACCGTTGCAACAGATTTTTCGCTAAGCAGCAAAAGGTACACTGTGACAAGAATATATTTTGACAATGAAATTTTTATAATATTAATAATTTAAAAAAAAACATAAGACTTACAGATTGCATTTACATATTTTTCATTTCTCTTTTAATTTCAATTTAATATATGTATGCTAAAAAATGTTTAAAGGTGCTGGTTAAATAAATTGTCAACCACTGTGTCTAAATTGACATTGACTTTGACTCTTTCACACGCACTAATCTGCTCGTTGCGTGCCCTAGCTTAGCTCTGCACTCTTTTCTCCTTATTCATTCTCAATTATAAAACAATGTGTGATTTGCACTCTTCCACCCCATCCCATTATGAACAACAAATTTGAACGTTTGAAGTTGTATACAAACATACATACATATTCACTCTCATAAATATATATGTATGTACATACATATGCATACAAATTTTAAGAAATAGTGCGAGTGCTTTGCACTCGCCTTGTTCACACTTGCTGTCCTATTCTCTTTCGTGCACGTGTGTTATGTATTCGCTTTTGGATCAGTATTCTCCCATCCTCTTCTTCCCTCATCCACAAGCTTGCGCTTTTTACTTGCAGTAAGTCTGCACACAGTGATACATTTACATGTGTATGTGTGCGAGTTTGCATATGTATGTACACATAGACAGCTCTTGATGACGCATGCTTGCCCACGCTAAGTTAACGTATATTTTGTGAAAATTAATTGTTTAATAACTTTCTTGTTTCTTAATCAATCGATACCATTTTTTCAATCAATACCGGCTGCTTCCAAATAAAGCCTAGCTTTAACTTATGAGAATCGAGGAGGAAGGCACTTCCCAATTTTAAATAACAGCGAGGAAATAAAATATTATTTAAATATAACTGAAATATTATAGGAATCACACTCACTTCACTGTTTGCCGGCTGCTTCATACTAAAGCCTAGCTTTAACTTATGAGAATCGAGGAGGAAGGCACTTCCAATTTAAAATAACTGCCAGTAAATAAATTTTAACTGAAATATCATAGGAATCACACTCACTTCACTGTTTGCCGGCTGCTTCCAAATAAAGCCTAGCTTTAACTTATGAGAATCGAGGAGGAAGGCACTTCCCAATTTTAAATAACAGCGAGGAAATAAAATATTATTTAAATATAACTGAAATATCATAGGAATCACACTCACTTCACTGTTTGCCTGCTGCTTCATACTAAAGCCTAGCTTTAACTTATGAGAATCGAGGAGGAAGGCACTTCCAATTTAAAATAACTGCCAGTAAATAAAATATTATTTAAATATAACTGAAATATCATAGGAATCACACTCACTTCACTGTTTGCCTGCTGCTTCATACTAAAGCCTAGCTTTAACTTATGAGAATCGAGGAGGAAGGCACTTCCAATTTAAAATAACTGCCAGTAAATAAATTTTAACTGAAATATCATAGGAATCACACTCACTTCACTGTTTGCCGGCTGCTTCATACTAAAGCCTAGCTTTAACTTATGAGAATCGAGGAGGAAGGCACTTCCATTTAAAATACTGCAGTTAAAATTTATTTACTGGCAGTTATTTTAAATTGGAAGTGCCTTCCTCCTCGATTCTCATAAGTTAAAGCTAGGCTTTAGTATGGAAGCAGCAGGCAAACAGTGAAGTGAGTGTGATTCCTATGATATTTCAGTTAAAATTTATTTACTGGCAGTTATTTTAAATTGGAAGTGCCTTCCTCCTCGATTCTCATAAGTTAAAGCTAGGCTTTAGTATGAAGCAGCAGGCAAACAGTGAAGTGAGTGTGATTCCTATGATATTTCAGTTATATTTAAATAAATTTATTTACTGGCAGTTATTTTAAATTGGGAAGTGCCTTCCTCCTCGATTCTCATAAGTTAAAGCTAGGCTTTAGTATGAAGAATATATATACTTTATGGGGTCTGCCACGCCTCCTTCTGCCCGTTACGCACATTTGCACAAACTTAATATACCCTTTTTTTACCCATTTTCAATGGGTACAGGGTATAAAAATATACAAATAAATAAAATATTATAATTCTTTATATAGAAAATTAAAGAAATATTTTTAGAGAATTATTTTTTTAATTAATTAATTTATTTATTAAATTATTTATTATATTATAATATATTAAAAGACTTATAGAAAAATTAAAAAAAAATATATATATATATTTAATGATTTTTAGAAGATTATAATAAAATCATTGAATCTGCCGCTTCATAGGCTGCTCATAAATACACAAGTCCACAAGTTGCACAATCGTTTTACTATAGCTACAGTTAAGACAATTAACTTTGCCACACAGGTGTTGATAATAGCAGCAGCAATAGCAATAGCAACAGCAGCAGCGGCAGTAGCAGCAGTAGAATAATAATTGTGCCAGATAAACCATTAAAATAATAAAACATTTGCAATGTACATTAAATAATTGTCATATAAAAGTTTTGTCTGTATTTTTTTTTTTTGTCTTTGTGGCGCTATGAAATCGTAAATATTTTTATAGGCAAATACACGCACATGGCTTAAAATATTAGAATATAAAAAAAGAAAGAAGCATAGCTACAGATACAAATGATACCTAAAGATACCTAGATACATATGCATAGATATGTCTATGCTATATGACAACAATGAGCTGGCAGAGTTATGAGTTTCCGACAGTGAGTTTTATGCATGCCTTCGACATCATTTACACACACACACACACACACATATTCTCTCATTGTTTTTGCTTTTCCATTAGCAACAATTGGCAGAAAACTAAGGGAGAAAAAAAAAAACAAAAAAAAGCAAAAAAAAATAAAGAAAAAAATATAGAAAAAAAAATATTCGCAAATACAAAAGCTAAGGGGCAGCTGTTGCTGCTACTGCTGCTGCTGTTGCCGCTGCAATTGTATTCAAATATTAGACATAAATTATCATTGAAAATGTTTGCAAAAAAAAAAACAAAAAAAGTTTTTTTTTTTCGGTTTTCCGCAAACTTTTGTTTGCCCTTTCGCCTCTGAAGGGGGGGGAGGATGGGGGCAAAAGTAGCAGCCTACGCCTAGTGTATATAATGCAGCTACGGCCTTGTTACTAATAACCTCAATTCGAAATGTGTGCACACACACACACACACACACACAGAGAGCACAATACATACGTCTATGAGTTTGAAAACAATATGGCAGCTCCCACGGCGATGCCATATGCTGTGTGGTTCGTCTTTGATGAGGCAAAACAAGCTTCATTGGACACATGAGCATGTTGCCAAAGCGGGTTGTACAAGGGATTATAATACACATATGTAATATATAGTTAAATCAGCTGAAAATTAATATCAGCAAAACATATTTCAACATTTAGCATTTAGTTCTAGTTTACAAAACTAGCAACAAAATAAAGAATTTAATTTGCAAATTTTTGTAAGCTGTGAAATGTTAAAAAAAATTTATTTTGAATTTTCACTTTAACACTTTGGCACTTTAGCTCTGACTCTTTGAGCGCCCCTCGTCATAACAATGTCAAAGTTTTTTTTTTCATTTTCTTATTTTTTTTTTTTTTGCTTTTACCAAAGAGTAAAAAGTCTTTCGCGCTCATATTTCGCCTGCTGTTTCACCAGTTTTCGCTTTTCTTTGGCTTTTCTTTTTTTTTTTTTTAATGACTTTTCACTTTTCACACTGGCGCGCAATTCTCAGATTTAACTTTAGATTCAGATGCATGACCATAAGCAATAAGTTAGATAGAGATAGACTGCAAGTGTGGGAGTATTAGTGTGAATGAGATAGCGTAGCAGCAGCAGCAGCAGCTGAAGCATTATGACAAACAAACAAAACAAACGAATTGTTAGACCCTCGTCAAGGAAAAGTGAGTGTGAAATGTTAGCCAAAGTCGACTTTAGCGACTGATAATTAGAGTACAAATTTGTTGCGTCGCGGTCGCTGCCGCTGCTACAGTCGCAGTCGCCGTTGGCATCGCTTCAGTGCCGGCGAAAGTAAGACAAACAAAACAACAAACGTTTGGCCAAGACTAACAAGCGAAAGATTGAATCTAGACTCAGAGAGAGAGAGAGAGAGAGAGAGCGAGCAAGAGAGAGAGACAGAGAGAGACTTAAAGACTGAGAGTTAGAGTACAAGTCCAAGTACAAGTCTAAGTGCGAGTCAGTTTCAAGCGTCTTGTTTTTTTTTTTTTTTGCCTATATAATATGTGCGTGCTGCTGCTGCTGCTGCTGCTGCTGCTTCTAACTGTAACAGATAAATGCAAATTTATGGCCACAACGTGCAGAACAAATTGCCAACAATTTAAAGCCGAGTACCGTTAAGCAGGCAAAAATGCAAAAAAAAAAAATAGAAAAATGTAAAATGTAAAAAAAAAAAATGGCAAAAATAAGAAAAACTTAAATTAAATTTAATTAAACTGCAAAGCAAAGCCGGCAAACATTCATTAGTTGCAAAAGAGATAGAGTGAGAGAGAGAGAGGAGTGAGAGGTGAGAGAGTGAGAGGTAAAGAGTGGGAGAGTATGAGGCTGAGGTAGGAAATGAGTTAAAAATGTTTTGCACAGCAACACAGATGTTGCACATTTCCGTCACAGCAGCAGTTGGTCAAACTAGAAGCATCTACGTATCTATGTATCTATATATCTACAATATCAATGTATCTATGTATCTACGTATCTATGTATCAGTTACAAATTATATTGCAGTGCAATGCATAGAATTTATTGCTTCCTGCTTTACGCGTGAGCCCGCCAAAAACAGCGACAGCGACAAAATATAAAAAAAAAACAATGTTGACGATGCTGATGACGGGGCCATGGCCAAGAACTTGTGCAGTCACAGTGAAGTTAGCTGGCGTAGACGGGGGAGGTATATAGGGGGAGATAGTTTGTGGCAATTATGCCATTTGACATAATTCATAACTGCAACCAGTTGGGCAACTGCTGCAACTACAACTGCAACTGCAGCTATAGCTACTGCTATTGCAACACGGATGCAACTATTTTCAGCTGTTGTATTTACTGCCACTGCTACTGCTACTGCATTGGCATCATATTTTTTTTTTGAGGTTTAGGCCATCAGCTATAGTAGATGTACGCAATCACTTGGCCAATTGGTCGTTTTGTACGTTTTTGTTCGCTTTTGCCTTTGTGTGTTGTTATCATAAATTTATGCGCTCGTTTTATAAACGACAACAACGAAAGTTGTTTGATCTGCTTGTTGTTGTTGTTGCTGTCGCTGTTGTTGCTGTTGCTGTCGCTGTTGTTGCTGTTGCAGTTGCTGTTCTATTCTTTAGCTACTTTTGTTGACCAGTTTGTGAGTTGCATGTTGCAGTTGTAACATAGCTCTTTGCTGCACTTGGGAATCAGGTTAACTTTGAAATGTGCGCAAACAACAAATAGCAAAAAAAATATAAAAAGAAAAGAAAAGAGAAGCAACAAAAAAAAATAAAAAAAAGTTTTTTTTTTAATAAATTGACAAAAGTTTGTCATATGCATTGTTTACCACAAGTGCCTCGTTCTCAATCTTAATCTATGGCAATGTTGCAGCCACACTGTCAAAACTGCCACACAGCTACATATAATATATATATATAACTATATTCCATTTACTGTTATGTGTGTGGGTGGCCACCACATGCAGAGTGTAGAAATGCATGAGGGTTTTTGTTGCATGCTGCTTGCCGCTTGCCTGTGGCATGCTTAGTGCGAGGGTTTCATTTTTTTTTGTTGCCCCGTTTGCCCGTTTGCCAAGAGTTCAGTTATGGCGTTTTGATGAACTTTTGCACGGTCAAAAGATTCTTTTAATATTCGCATATTTTTTAATATACTTCCAAAAGAAATTGTTAGTGCAATTTCAATTTCAGTTCTGTTTTTTTCTTCTTCTATTTTTTTTTTTTTTTGCGGGGTATATTAGCTAGAAATTTTAGTAACTGAAATGCAATTTGCTGCACAGCTTGAGCTTCAACTTGAGCTTGAGGACATTTTCAGCGTTTTATTTAATATTCATTTTTTTGGAGGTAAAATGTAAAAGAATTTGATTTGAATTCTTATTGTGTGCTTAGAGCTTGACTTGGAGATATACTTATACTTATACTTATACTTATACTTATACTTATACTTATACTTATACTTATACTTATACTTAAATACTTATACTTATACTTATATTTATACTTATACTTATACTTATACTTATACTTATACTTATACTTATACTTATACTTATACTTATACTTATACTTATACTTATACTTATACTTATACTTATACTTATACTTATACTTATACTTATACTTATACTTATACTTATACTTATACTTATACTTATACTTATACTTATACTTATACTTATACTTATACTTATACTTATACTTATACTTATACTTATACTTATACTTATACTTATACTTATATACTTATACTTATACTTATACTTATACTTATACTTATACTTATACTTATACTTATACTTATACTTATACTTATACTTATACTTATACTTATACTTATACTTATACTTATACTTATACTTATACTTATACTTATACTTATACTTATACTTATACTTATACTTATACTTATACTTATACTTATACTTATACTTATACTTATACTTATACTTATACTTATACTTATACTTATACTTATACTTATACTTATACTTATACTTATACTTATACTTATACTTATACTTATACTTATACTTATACTTATACTTATACTTATACTTATACTTATACTTATACTTATACTTATACTTATACTTATACTTATACTTATACTTATACTTATACTTATACTTATACTTATACTTATACTTATACTTATACTTATACTTATACTTATACTTATACTTATACTTATACTTATACTTATACTTATACTTATACTTATACTTATACTTATACTTATACTTATACTTATACTTATACTTATACTTATACTATTTATACTTATACTTATACTTATACTTATACTTATACTTATACTTATACTTATACTTATACTTATACTTATACTTATACTTATACTTATACTTATACATTTATACTTATACTTATACTTATACTTATACTTATACTTATACTTATACTTATACTTATACTTATACTTATACTTATACTTATACTTATACTTATATACTTATACTTATACTTATACTTATACTTATACTTATACTTATACTTATACTTATACTTATACTTATACTTATACTTATACTTATACTTATACTTATACTTATACTTATACTTATACTTATACTTATACTTATACTTATACTTATACTTATACTTATACTTATACTTATACTTATACTTATACTTATACTTATACTTATACTTATACTTATACTTATACTTATACTTATACTTATACTTATACTTATACTTATACTTATACTTATACTTATACTTATACTTTTTCATTGATTTTTTATGCTAAGTTCAGCTAAATTAATTGCAGCGTATGCAGCTAGTCGTAGTATATACCTTTTATATATACACACACACACACACATACACACTTATACATAGACAACCTGCAGCTTTACTTTCTTTTCATACTTTGTGCGCGTTGAAACTTTTTGCACGCAAAAGCGCATAAAGTGTAGCAGCAACAACATTTGAATAGTGTTTGCCAAAGACTTGAAGCTGCAGACTGGACAGCAGCAGCCGCAGCAGCATCAGTGCTTCAATGCTGCTTTTAAAGTTCACCCTATACTCCCTTTTATACTTCTTCCCACTCTCTCTTTCATACACACACACACACACACATACTCTGTCTGTTTCACTCTGTTTTACTCACTGTATAAGTACCACAATATTATGTCTGCGAAATTTAATTAGAGCAGAGTTTTTGCATTTCTCTGATTACGAGCAAATGTTTGCTTTGTGTTTGTTTTTTTTTTTATTTTTTAATATATTTTTTTTTACAGCTTGTTCTGTTGCAGGCAGCAGCAAAAGCAGTAACAGCAACAGCAGCAACAACAAAGTGGCAACAAGCTGTGCCCAGATAATTACCTGTGTATAAACTTTTCATATTTTTGTTTGTAAAAAGCATTTGCTGCAGCATTTTCGATGCCTTTGAAAGTTCACAACAGCTTTTGTTGTTGTTGATGATGTTGCTGTTGCTGCTGTTGCCGCTGATGTTGCTGCCATATGTTCTAGTTGTTGTTGCTATTGCTGCTGCCACATTTTCATGCATTTCTCATAGGTTTATGCTACTCATGCCAAGCTCAGTTTAGTTCAGTTTCAGTTGCCGTTGCTGTTGCCTTGTTTCATTTTACTTTCGACTGCAACAAAAAAAAAAAAAAAAATACAAAAAAGTGGCACATGTCGGCTGCACAACAGTTTGTAATCAAATGTAATGCAACCGAACAAAATATAGTTGAAGAGACGCAGAGGCAATGGCAGCAGGCAGCAGGCAGCAAGCGGCAGGCAGAGGCAGACACAGACGTACAAGAAGAAGAAGTAGTAGAAGAAGTAGTAACAAAATTTATGAAAACTCATGCCAAGCTAAATGAGAAAATGTTGCATGTGGCATCCAAGTGTGTGTTGCATGTATGTGTGTGTGTGTGTGTTGCATATATATATATATGAAAGCACTGCTTAATGGCAAGTAAAAGTATCTAGATACAAAATGTATTTCACCTGCTACTCAGCAGTTTTCACTAGCGCAAGACAAGAATTTTCACTTTTCGTTACTTTTCTCGCCAAGTGGCATGTGGCATTTGGCCCTTTGGCATGCATGCATGTTGCATGCCGCATGCCATATGCAAAAAATAAAAAAAACAGATACAAACGGTAGCTGATTATTATTTGCCATTATTGTTATTGTCAATAATAATTTCAACTTGATTTGCCTTGATTGGCAGACACTTGAAACTGCCACAGACACATAGACACATAGATACATAGACATAGAGCAAGTGGTTGTTGAAGCAGCACAGGACTTTTAGCATGCAAAGGACATTTGCAACAACTTTGTAATTTTTTTGTACAATTTACAATTGCAGCACGTCTACAACTTGTCTCTCACTCTCTCTCTGTCTCTCTCTGTCTCTCTCTCTCTCTCTCTGTCTCACTTCTCTGTTAGTTTCAAGGCTTGTTTATTATGAGAAAGTAAAGTTTTTGGAAAGCAATAGTTCAAGGTTGCATGTAAATAATGCGATTATTATTCTGCGATATGAACGTAACAGAACGAAACAGAATGAAAAGAAAGTGCATGCAGCAAAAGCACTTGCAACTCTCAATTTAAAAAAAAAAACACTAGAAAAACTTAAGTTATCTTCGACGTGCTGAAGATTTCATAACCTTGCAGTTTTCGAGGAAAATTTTTCATACAATAAAACTACATTTTCAGGCGATTGTTCCTATGACAGCTATAAAATATAATGCTACGATTTAGACCAAATTTATATGATGCGGGTTATTTGTCATTAAACTCAAATTCTGTAAGTTTCTGCCGGATAGCTGAAAAAACAAAAAAGTTTTTCATATAAAAACTTTATTTTTACCGGGTGCTCCTAGGGCAGCTATAAGATATAGCGCTACGATTTAGACCAAATTTATATGAGACGTGTAATTTGATATTAAACTCAAATCCTCTAAGTTTCAGCTAGACAGTTGAATAAACGAAAAAGTTTTTCATATAAAAACTTAATTTTTCACCGATTGTTTCTATGGCAGCTATATGATATAGTAGTACGATTTAGACCAAATTTATAGGAAACGTATATGTTACTATTAGTTTCAAATCCTGTCAGTTTCAGCCGGATAGCTGAAAAAACAAAAAAGTTTTTCATACAAAAACTTCATTTTTGACCGATTGTTCCTATGGCAGATATGATATGGCTCTACGATTTACACCAAATTTATATGAGATGGCTAAACTGTCATGAAACCCAAATCCTGTAAGTTTCATCCGGATAGCTGAATAAATAAAAAGTTTTTCATACAAAAACTTAATTTTTAACCGATTGTTCCTATGGCAGCTATATGATATAGTAGCACGATTTAGACCAAATTGATATGAGGCTTGTACAACGTCACTAAACGGAAATGCTGAAAGTTTCAGCAAGATAGCTTAAGAAACTAAGAAAAAACATCATTTTCGGCCGATGGTTACTATGGCAGCTATATGATATAGTGGTCCGATCCGGCTAGTTTCGACTTAAATACAGCTTAAGAACATAGAGAGTTTGTGTATCAAGTTTCATTAAGATAGCTTTAAAACTGAGTTTGAATTTAAACTGACGAATAGATGCTCCTGTCGATGCTTATCAAGAATATATATATAATTTGTTGATTCTGCCACGCCTCTTAAGTAGCACTACAAATTCATATGCCAAGTTGTATATACACTCTATAACAAGAACTCTATCAATATTTAAGTTCTAACTTTGTCAAAATTGGCAGCGCAACGCGTTCAGTGATGATTTTGCGTAGCTTTAAGCTGCTTAACAAAAACTTGAAGTTTGCATTTTGAAAGCAACTTAAGCTTAAGCTCAACGTTTTGCGCTATTTCACTTGATTTAGCAAGCATTATATGTATGCTTATATGTATTACATGTGTGTGTGTGTGTGTAGCAGATCTCGTTGAGCACGTGAAGCGATTAAAACATAAATGAAATTTTCATGCAAAAAGCGCCACAAAAACTAATTACAACTGAAGTGTCAGGCAATTGAGGCAGTTTATAGTTTATAGTTGTACTCCAAAAGTTGTTATGCATTTCCACTACAATTTGCTGTCTCTTTCGCACACTCATAGTTGTATAGTTGCTGTTGCTGCTGCTGCTACAGTTGTAGTTGTAGTTGAAGTGTTTGCCGGCCAAGTGGCAAGCTAAAAACTTTTGCTGCATTCGGCAAAGCGACTGAGAGACTGAGAGACAACTAGACAAGGAGACACATATGTCCCGCAAAACTTTAAGTGCGCCCGACAAATATATAAAAAATACTTCAAATATAAATAAAAAATAAAAAAAAAAAAAAAGTTGCAGCAGCTCAACGAAAAACTAACGAAACGAACGAAAACTGCAACATAAAAATTGACCTCAGCGACAAAGGCGATGTCGACAATGTTTTTGGCCAAGACACTATGAGCTGTGTGTGTGTGTGTGAGTGGGAGCGAGAGAGAGAGACTAAGAGGGAATGGGAAGGGGGGGGGAGGTAGTCAGCGTACACTAGAGAGACAACGAGGCGCACACAACGAGAGAGAGAGAGAGAGAGAGATACACACTCAAAAGTGGAGCAGCAATTGCAGACTGTTGGCCAAGCCAAACTGCCGCTGCCACTGCCACAGCCACTGCCACAGCCACTGCCACTCTGCCTCTACCTCATGCCACTGGCACATTGTCCACTGTGGCACAAAAAAAAAAAAAAAAAAAAAAACAACAAGCTTTTGCAAATGCAACTTGGACTCGCACTTGGAATTGAAATCGGCCAAGCGCCGTATCTTTGCTTCTCTCTCTGTGTGTGTGTGTCGCTGTGTGTGTGTGTGTGTGTGTGTGTGTCTCTATGCTGGAGCAGACAAATTACAGTAGCCAGATTTCTCGTCTTTCAATGTTGTTTTGCATTTGCAGCCATGCCACGCCCCCGTCCTCAAAGCATATGCAGCTGCTGCCGCCGCCTGCTGCTGCTACACGCGCTGAACGTGTTTTTTATTCGAACATTTTTCTCTAGTTTTTTTTTTTTTTTGCTGTTGCTGCTGCTTGCTGTTGTTGTTGTTGTTGCTGTTTTTTCATGCCTCGCATGTTGTTTTGTGTATCATTTTTTTTTTTTTGTTTTTTTTTCTTCTCTCTCTCAAATGCTCTGAAGAATGTGGTTTACTTTTTGGATGAGTTAACAAGCGAATCGTAGTACGTGTTGCTGCTCTTGTTGCTGTTGTTCTTGTTATTGTTTGTTTTGTTTTGTTTTGTTTATTGTTGTTGTTGTTGTTGTTTCAAGTTTGCCATTGCTCGTTGCTCGTTGTTAGCCATTTGAAGTGCATGTACATACATGATTTTGAGTCTAATTTGCGTTTGAGCTTTCTCACAAAACAACAACAAAAAAAAAAAAATACAAAAAAATTTGTCATAGAAAGTGTCTGGCACATAGATCAGTTTCAACTGATAATTTATGTCAAATTCTCGTGTCTTGACAAATAGTTCATAATTTAACTTAAAACTGCGACAAAACAATACTTAATATTTATGTCTCTCTCTCTCTCCCTGTCTCTCTCTCACTCTCTCGCTCTGTATTTGTATTTTAGTGCTATTCAAGTTTAATTTGTGACTATTTAATATGCCAAAACTAGTTAGTTACTAACTATTTTATGTTAATATTTTATTTTTTATTTTTTTGTTTACTTTACTTTTTTTTTACAAATTTATTTATGGCTTTTTTTCTCTCTCTCTCTCTCTCTGTCATTTCAGCTACTGAATTATACGCAAGTGTAAATCAAGCAAAAGCTTAATTTTAAAATATTCTACGGGTAAGTTGACTAATGAGTACAAATATTAGATGTTATAAGTTTAATTAGTATTTAGTATTTAGTGTTTATTATTTTTAGTTTTTAGTTTTTGAGCAATAAGGAAATGTTCACAGCAAATATTTATATAAATTTTTTTTAAAGATTTTCTTGCTAAGATTAGAGATGTCTAGCATTATTCTAGCTAAAAAAAATAATTCTAGTTAAAACATAGCAAAAAAAAAATATATATATAAAAAGCAATTATAATAATAAAAATTTTTTTTTTTGCTAGCTTAAAGATGCGCAGCAGAAAATTAATAATAATTTTTTTTTTATTATTATTATGTTTATTATTTTTATTATTATTATTTTTTTATTATTATTTATAATTATTATTATTTATTATTATTATTTTTATTATTATTATTTTATTATTATTTATTATTATTATTATTTATTATTATTATTTTTATTATTTATTATTTTATTTTATTTTATTATTTTTATTATTTATTATGCTAAAATTAAATTTAGTTTCAGGTACTGCTATAACTTTGCATATTCATCAAACACAGACAGTGAGTAACTCTTTAGCCAGCGACACTCTACGAACGCTACTCATACTTCAAATCAGCCAAAGCATCCCTGAATTTTGTTCGAACAAATAAACACTTGGAACTTTTAGTGCTTAGAATCTTTGCCTTGCGCCCTAAACTATTGGCCTAGTTTTTTTTTTTTGGTTTGAAGAGCAACAGCAACAGCAACAACAACAAAACTTGAAGTCAACATTTCATCTGCTCAAATGCTGACAAATCCTAATAGATATATATATATATATTTATATGAATTCCTGTTGAAGAAAAAAAAGAAAAAATGAGATTTCGCTGAGTTTTGTGCCAAATGTGTCAATTCATTGGCAGAAAAATTTTTGTCGACGACTTTTTTTTGAGGCTGCCAAGTGTTGGCCAAGTGCTAAATGCGTTGGCTTAACAGCAGCTTTCCATCTCTGCAGCAACATCTTTCTATCTGTCTATCTGTTTCTCTCTCTCTCTCTGACTGTCTCTGTCTTTGTTGTTTGATATCTTTGCTGGCTATTTACGAGTGTTATTTCTTTATGTTATATTGGCAACGCATATGGTAATGAGGCCTAGTTCTTTGACCATAAACAGATTATCAAAATGTGCGCTCACTTTTCTTTAATGGCCTAAAAAACAAATTGAAGTCGTTTCTTCTTCTTCTTCTTCCTCTTCTTCTTCTTCTTTGCTTTGGCCACTTGAGTTGAGTCATAAAGATTGAGAGATGATACTTAATACGCACTTGGTGGACAGCCTGACTATAAGTCTGATTGCTGTAGCGGCTGCTGTTACTCTTACTGCTGCTGTTGTTGTTATTTTTGCCCTCATGACGCAGAACTTTTATTTTGGGGCGTGGCCTCATTTGCCGCCGCTGACATTTGTCGCACGACGCCTGTTCTTCGGTCTCGTCCCACGCGCGCAGCTACAGATTTATTACCAGCTGCTACGCTAAGCGAATCAGTTGCTGATGCTCTTGCTGTTGCTGTTGCTGTTGCTGATGCTGACTTATTTATGGGCAGCGTGGGCAGCTCTCTTTGTTGCTGTTGTTGCTGCTGCTGCTGCTCTTTAGCTATATATTTTTTTTTTCGGCAGCAAACGGTTGCAAATTGCGCAGCATTTGGAAGCTGTCAACTATGTTGAATCCACAAGAGATTTTACTCAATCTCAATCTCTTCATCTCTTTCTTCGTCTCTTCGTCTGCAACACTTTGTGAATTTCTCTGGCGAAATTCTTGTTGCCCTTTATGGAAAGTTTTGTTGCCTGTGCATGTGGAGGCGATTTCGAAAGACAAAACACATAGTGAAATTAGTTGCCATTATAATTATAATTATAATTATTTATAGCATATATTTCTAATGCTTCATCTGCTTCTGCTTCAGCTTCATCTCAACTTTTGTTTTTGGCTAATTTCTTAAGTTGCGCCAATAAATTCTGTGGCAGAGATTGAGGCAAAGGCAAAGGCAAAGAAAATCATTTCAGTGGCGTGCTACGGTAGCATTTGACACCAATTGTTGTCTAGCTGTGATTGCATGCTACTCTTCTTGCTGTTGTTGCTCACTGCTCACTGCTGCTGCTGCTGCTGCTGCTGTTGTTGCACGTCATTCAAATGGCAGACAGCCAACGAACTTCGTGTTTGAGTGTTTGCCAGCACTGTGAAACGCTGTAAAGTTTTTCGACTCTTGAGTTGCATTTTGTTCGCCTGTCAGGCGAAGGTCAAAATGCTCTCATTGTTGTTGTTGTTGCTGCTGTTGTTGTTGCTGCTGCTGCTGTTGTTATTGCTATTGTTGCTGTTCTTCCACCTGCGCTGCAGTTTTGTCAAGTGATTGAATCAACTTGTGCACTGTGAAAATGAAATAAATCAAATTTTGACAGCAAATCGTGAAAAAATACAAACGTGAACAAATTTTTAAAATTAAAAAAAAAATAAAATAAAACATTTTTAACAATTTTCTAAAATTATTTTTTTTAAATATTAAAAGCTCTACTCAGCTGCTGATATATTTTTTTTTTAAATGTTTGTCATAAAAAAAATATTTAAAAATGAAATTTTGACAGCAAATCATAAAAATAAAATATTGAAAAATTTTTTAAATTTTAAAAAAATAAATAAAAATTTTTTAACAATTTTTTAAAATTTATTTTTAAAATATTAAAAGCTATGCTTAGCTGCTTATAATTTTTTTTTTTTTTTTAATTTTTGTCATAAAAAAAATATTAAAAAATTAAATTGTGACAGCAAATCATAAAAATGAAATATTGAAATATTTTTCAATTTAAAAAAAATTAAATTAAAATTTTTAACAATTTTTTAAAATTTATTTTTGAAATATTAAAAGCTCTACTCAGCTGCTTATATATTTTTTTTAATGTTTGTCATAAATAAAAATATTTAAAAATTAAATTTTGACTAAAAATAAAATATTGAAAATATTTTCAAATTAAAAAAAAAAATAAAAAATGTTTAACAATTTTTTAAAAATTAATTTTTGAAATATTAAAAGCTCTACTCAGCTGCTAATCATTTTTTTTTTTAAATTTTTGTCATAAAAAAAATATTAAAAAATTAAATATTGACTGCAAAACATAAAAATAAAATAATGTAAAAAATTTTTAAATTTAAAAAAAAAATAAATTAAAAATGTTTAACAATTTTTAAAAATTTATTTTTAAGTATTGTAAGATTCGTAAATTTTTATTAAATGTTTCTCATAATTTACAAACAACTTTTACGCTCAGAAGGCTTAACAACTGAAAGCTGCCTAAAACTGCTAATTTCTGAAAATTTTTTTACATAATAAATAAAAAATCAAGAATATATAAAAATTGTTAAAAAAAATTATTATTGAAAAATCTTAGAAACTTTGCATAGTTGCTTAAAATTTTTACATAATTTACTTATAATGTGTACACAACTTTATTCGCGCAGTGTATGCTCAACAATTTGCCAGGCCCACACAAATTAATTGTAGCAAATTATGAAAAAGTTAAATAAAATTGTGAACAATTCAAAGTTGCCAACTGACAACTGACAACTGACCAGAGCAGCTATAGCAAGCACTAGTTATTGTTGTTGTCATTGTTTTTGCTGCTGCTGCTGCTGCTGCTGCTGTTGCTGCTGCTGTTGCTCACTTGGCTGGTCAATGCCATTGCTGCTTTTGTTTGCCTTTTGGTCTGTACTTGTGCTTGCTTTTTATGTGCTTTTTTTTTACTGTTTATTTTATTTTATTTTTTTTGTTGTTGTTGTTTTTGGGGTTTCTTCTATTTCGCGTATGCGCGTAAATAGCGATAGCAATAGAGATTGAGTGAGAGAGTGAGAGAGAGATGATGTGGCAGCGCAAAAGCGTTAAAACAAAGCTAACGGTACATATTTGTGTTTCGTATTTGCTTTGCGCTGTGGTTTTTAACGAGATTTCGTGATGTTTTGATTCGTACTGGCAACTGGAGCACACACGCACAGACACACACAAACATACAAAGAGTCGGCATCATCATGTTGTAGTATAAATATAATGTAAATATAGCATAGTGTGCATAGTGATGCTGTGCATACAATATAACCATATATATATATATAAAAAAAAATAACTGATACAAATACAGATACAAATATAGATTCAGATACATTTAGTTGAAGTTAGAAGTTTGCTATGCAAATATAGAATTAGATTTACATAGCTTGCGTTATGGATATAGAATTTGCATATGCTCAAAAAAAAAATAGAGTTGTGTGTAAATAGATTTATAAAGAAAAATTATTTACAGATTGATTTCAATGAAAATATGGTAGATATATAGTAGCAGTAGATTGTAGATATATTGCAAATAATTTATAAGTAGACTTAGTTATAGTATATAAATAAATATAATAAAATAAAATATAAAGAAATAAAGAAAAATAAGAAAATATTTTTCTAGATAAAGCTATGAATAAATATAAATATATATAAAATATATATAAATATTTATAAAATATATATAAATATTTTTAAAATATATATAAATATATATAAAATATATATAAATATATATAAAATATATATAAATATTTTTAAAATATATATAAATATATATAAAATATATTTAAATATTTTTAAAATATATATAAAATATTTATAAATATATATAAAATATATATAAATATATATAAAATATATATAAATATTTTTAAAATATATATAAATATATATAAAATATATATAAATATTTTTAAAATATATATAAATATATATAAAATATATATAAATATTTTTAAAATATATATAAATATATATAAAATATATATAAAATATATAAAAATATATATAAATAGCAGCAGTAAGTTGCACATATATATATATATCAAACATATATATAAAATTACAACTTCAGCTACAACTCAGTGTCATCTACAGTTCTCAACAGTTACTCAACTCTCAGCTGCTTCACAAGCCTTACATGTATCTCTTATTCAATGCTTACAGCTGTGGCTATATAATAGTTGATTATATAGCTTTAACAACCTTTAAATTGAATGCATATCATGCATATTTCATATATATATTTCATGTGCGTACTTTTTTTTTTATTGTTTTTCTTGTCTTTGTCAATGTCTTCATCATCATCATCATCATTATCATTATATTCAGCAGCAACAGCAGACACATCATTCACATCGTTGTCTTTCGCTCGTCCTCATTATAAAACACAAATCATGCATTGCGTTTACTTAACGGTGCTCGACAAAACAAAAAAAAAAAAAAAAAAGCTGACAAATTTATTGTCGCCGACGACATAAATCGGTATCAAAGTTTGACCCACAAATTCGCTTCCAGCTAAAGTTAAAGCTAAAGCTGAAAATGTGTCAGCGACAAGCAAATTTGCCAAAAATCGTGCTGTAATTGACATATATATGGACATATTATACAGTTTTATGTGTATTTCGTTTCATTCGCATTCTCATTATGCATGCACAAAAGTGGTTGAAAGGGGGGCTGCCGGGAGAAAGAAAGAAGTAAAGAATAACAAAAAAAAAAAGAACAAAAGACTGAGACAGCAAACTTTTGCCGACAAGTTAAGATCATGTAAAACATAAACGTAAGATTGCTTAATCAAGATTTGTGCTGCTGCTGCTATTGTTGCTGCTGCGACTGCTATATAATATATAATAATTATTTTGATTGTTAAATGAACTACTTTAATTTTCTACAATTGTTATTACGGTTATTCAGGCAAAACTTGTAACATAATAATAAAAATATTTATTACAATTCTAGAAGTAATAATAATAAAAAAAAAATACTGAAGAAAAATCTAGAGAATTTAGATGAATTTTATAAATTTCTTTATTATTCTAAAATTATTTAGATATAAAAATTAATAAGAAAAATTTCAGGCAGAACTTGTAAAAATAAAAAATATATTAGAATTTTAGAAGCAATAATAAAAAAAAAAATACTGAAGAAAAATCTAGAGAATTTAGATGAATTTTATAAATTTCTTTATTTTTCTAAAATTATTCAGACATAAAAGAAATTTGTGTATTTTTTTTCAAGTCTTTATATTATATATATATATTTTTTTTTTAAATATTTATTTAAATAATAAAAATAAAAAGTAATAAAAAAATACTGAAAAAAATTTAGAAAATTTAGATACAAATTATAAATTTATATATTTTTCTAAAATTATTCAGACATAAAAAATTTTGTATATTTTTTAAGTCTTTATAATATTTTTTTTTAATTTTAGTCTTTTATATTAAAAACAAAATATTTATTTAAATAACAAAAATATTTACTTTAGAAGTAATAATATTATTTTATTATTAAAAAAATCTAGAGAATTTAAAAATAAAAATTCAAAATTTCTTTATTTTTCTAAAATTATTTAGATATAAAAATTAATAAGATTAATAAATTAATTTCAGGCAGAACTTGTAAAAATAAAAAATATTTTAGAATTTTAGAAGCAATAATAAAAAAAAATACTGAAGAAAATCTTAAGAATTTAGATAAATTTCATAAATTTTTTTATTTTTCTAAAATTATTAAGATTTTAAAAATAATTATAAAAATTTGTAGATTATTTTAAATCTTTATAATATATTTTTGTTTTTAATTTCTTGTCTTCTATTTAATTTTTTTTTTTAAATTTATATAATTAAAATATTTAGACGTAATAGTAAAATAATACTTAAATCTAGAGAATTTAAAAATAAAAATTCAAAATTTCTTTATTTTTCTAAAATTATTGAGACGTAAAAAATTATTACAAAAATGTTTCATTTTTTTTTTATAGTTTTTAATTTTATTTATATTTTTTCATTTTTAGGTTTTTATTTGTAAAATTTTTTTTTTTGTATATTTTTTTTTTAGTATATTTTATTTAATGAGCAAAAAATTATAAAAACTGCTTGAAAAATTATAGAAAATTATCTTAACAAATTGCATGAATTTTTTTGTTTGTTTTATTAATGGCAAAAAAAAAACATACAAAGTTTTCGCTTAACGTTTTGTAATTTGTTTTGAATTTGAATTAAGCAAAAAAAAAATAAAATAAATAAAAAAATGTTTATGCAGATATAACGCTTAGACGTTTCCCAGCTTGATTTATTGCCGCGATATTCCCCGCTTATTAGCATTTCTAAAAATCTATTACTTTTTGTTATATGTTATTGTTGCTGTTTGCTATTGTTGTTGTTGTTGTTGTTGTTTATTTTCTTTCTCTTGTTGCTAAACTATATTTGGTCAGCGTTTATTTAATTCTGCCACTCGGTAATAAACTGCTAAATGCCAAAAATGGATTCTAAGTTTTTTTTTTTTTCAAAAATTTCACTTTTTTTTCGGGTTGTGGCTAAAAAAAAAGTAAACAAAAAAAAAAATAATACAGCAAAAAAAAAAAATTTAAGCAAATGAAAAAACCGGTTAAATTGCCAAACAAAATTCCGACATAGTTTAAAATTAATTTTTCTTCTATTTTTTTTTTTTCTGCAATTTTAATTAAAGCATTTTGTTGAGTGAAAGTCGCAACAAGCGTCGAGTTAACATGCGTTGAGTCCAGAATTTTTGTGGCCAGCTTAATGCTGCTGCTAATGGGGCCAATTGTTGGCTTCCGCTGCGTTAAGAATCAAGCTAACAAAAATAAGTGCAAAACTACTACAAATGCCATTAAATTTAATTAAATGTGCTAAACAACGAAAAACATTCAGGCAAAAGACACAACAAGCTGCGAGAGGAGTACCAAAACTGAGCAAAAACAATGCACAATTTGTGTGGCAATTTCAGTGGCAAAGTTGTGTGGCAAGTTAATTAATTTATTTAATAATGCGCTGTATACAGTTATGTTTCGTGCTGCTGCTGCTGCTGCTGCTGCTGCGGCTCATTTGCATTTGTTGATGTTTTAATCAGGTAGCTGCTGCTGCTATTGCTGCTGTTGTTGCTGTTGTTTTTGCTTTGACTGTTTTTTTGCTTTTTGCTGTTGTTGTCGAACTCTTGACTTCATTTGAATGTTTTTTTCGCGCATAATATTTTTTTGTTTAGCCTCAACTGAAGTGAGGTAAGCACTTGAGTCGCAGCTTTATGTCTGGACCTCAGTGTCAGTTATTTTTTTTTTTGCCCAGTTCTTCAGTCTTCTTTCAACAGTCCATTCTCATTCTCATTCCCATTTTGTATACTCATTCCCATATTCTACCATTGGCAACTTTCAACTTCAACTGCTGCTGCTATTTGTTCTTGTTCTTACTGCCAGCAGCAGTCGTAGTCGTCGCTTCACGTAGCACAAATGTCCTTCTGCTGTGGCAAAAATTCTTTAGCGTCCATTGACATTGCCGTTGGACTTTTCGAGTGCGCTTTTGCTGCCGAGTTGAATTTAACACCTTTTTTGTTATGCCCGGCATGTAAAGCCCAAAAGCAGATCCCAGACACAGTTCTTCGACCAACAATAGCAAACAAACAAAAAAAATGAAGAAAAAAAATAAAAAAAAAATCAACAGCAACAACAATGACAACAGGCAACATAAAAGCAAGCACTAGCAGCAGCAGCGGCAGCTTGCCACATGCGCCCTTTAAGGCTGGCGCAATGCACTCAAAAAATTGATGACCCAGCGCGAAACGTGACGTGACGTGAAGCTGTTGTCGTTTTTTTTTTTTTTTTTTTAAACGTACAGCAATGCGACGTTTAAGTTTTGAAATTGATTTTCCCCATGTGGCAGAGAGCAAACAACAATGACGCTGATGACGATGCTGACGTTGACCTTGCTTTTTCTTGCAGTGCAACAGGAGCATTTCGCATCACCCAAGGGACTTGACAATTGTTGGCCATAAATGCGCTAAGCAGCTGCCCATTGTGGCAAGCAAGTACAGAGGGAGAGGAGAGAGAGAGTGAGATAGATAAACACACAAGTATGGGCATAGAGCGTTTCGCATTAGAACACAACTTACCAAATATAAACAAAAGACTTAGGCAACGAACTTGGCAAACATAGCATAGAGAACGCGCGCTCATCACAACAGCAGAACTAAACAATGGCGCGTGCTATGCTTAAAGCCCAAAGACATAGACAGCATAGAGAGCATAGACAGAGCATAAAGAGCATAGACTGAGCATAGACTGAGCATAGACTGAGCATAGAGAGCATAGAGAGCATAGAGCATGTAGCATAGCTGCTATAGTCGAAAGCCTGTTTTTGGCCAACCAATGCGTAGCTAGCAATGCTGTAAACCTGCTTTGATCATGAAAATGCATTTTGCTAGCGTTGCTGTTGTTGCTGTTAGTGTTGCTGTTGCTGTTTGTGGTGTCTTTTGTTTAGCGGCCGTATAGAGATCTAATAATAATAAGATACATCGTGCAGCTAACGAAAGTTATTTATGCATGCATGGAACAAGTCTACTTAGGTCTCTGCATGCGTCATCAGTTTCTGTTGTTCATAATTTATGCCTCAAGACTCGCCCCATGTTTGTGGCGTGGGTGTTAATGGCGGCGCGACGATGCAAAAACAGAGCGGCAACAATAACAACAACAACAAGAGCAGCAACAACAGCAGCAACAACAGCAGCAGGCAACAACAGTCACGCCAGCAAATACTCAGCTGTGTATGTAGAAAACAAGCTAAACAACTACGACAAGAACAGCAGCAACAGCAACAGCAGCAACAGCAACAACTGCAAAAAAAAAAAAAAAAAGTGCTGGCAGCTTGAAAAGGGTCGACGACTTTTGCGCCCGCATTGGCACCCAGCAGCAGCAGCAGTAACAAACGTGCAACATGCAGCTGGCAATGGCAGCAACAGCAACAGCAACCAAATAAATGAAAATTGTTTAAAGTTTAACTTTTGCTTTATGTTGTGGCCTTAGTCGCTGGCCAATGCTAATTGCAATGGAATGTAAACAAAATGCAGATGCTGGTCATTATGCGTGGGTTGCATGCTGCTGCTGCCAGTGTTAATTATAAGTCTGCACAAAAAAAAAACCAAAATTGTTGCTCAACTTTTTTTTTTATTTATTTTTTTTTAATATCAATATTAACAAAAATTATCAAAAAAAAAAAAATAGAGAGAGAGAGAGAGAGAGAGAGAGAGAGAGCGAGATAGATAATTAACTACGCCTGGTTGATGGTGGAAAATAGAATGGTTTAAAACAATCACCAGAACCACTAAAAAATTTTGATTGAAATTCAACCCAATGTAAACGTAATGTATGCAAAAATGCCGATAATCCTTCCATCATCACTAATATTGCAATTGTTAATAGCGCCCACATAAAGAATGCAATAAATAACATTGGTACACCAAAATATAATGGTAATTTATTAGATAAACCACGACGTAATACCATATTCCATAAGACATCAGCTAATTGGCTATGTGCCAATGATAATGCCCATAAACGTAAATATGATGCTGTATGTGATACAGAACCTAATACATTTTCTATTGTATGTATACCAGAATGTATCCATATTTCGGTTTTATCAAATTCTTCTATTTCTTCATCAGATTCTTCATTTAAATTCTCTTGTTGCTGCTGTTGCTGTTGTTGTTGTTGTGGTTCATCATCAAACATTTGTATTGGTTCACGACGATGTCCTTGTAATTTTTTATCATGTTTAACTAACATTGATGTTTCATACATTGTAAAATGTAATGATGAACGCATTTTTTGTATTGTTAAACGACTTTTACGTTTCAATGATGTTAAATCACGATTATCAATTGGATTTTCATAATTTTGCTGTTGCTGTTGTTGCTGTTCTTGCTGTTGTTTTTTTTTGAATTTCTTTTTATTTTTTAATTTCTTTTGACGACGTATCATATATATTGGTTTTGCTATTAACATCACAGGTATTGATAATAATGCTATTAATACTAATATATATTCTAATAAACGTTGCGATGGAAACATATTTTTTGTACATGATTTATTTTCCATTTCTGATGTTTTCATAAGCATCATATCAATAAATTCTATTAATACTGATGGTGCACATGCTGAATGTCGCGGTGGTTTCTTAAGTCCACCATATGTTAACCATTTATAAAATATTAAAAATACAAGATAACAAAATAAACATATCATAAAAACACATTGTGGTACAACAACTAAAAAAAAATCCATTGAACGTTTTAAACGAAAACAATTTATACCAGATAATATTAAACCAAACATCATTTGGCTAATACCTAATGTTATGGCTAATTTCATTTTTAATGAATTAAATGTTGTTATTGAATCATCACCACTTATTTTCCATATTGGATCAATACCAAATGGATATGGATTACCAGTATAATGTTCAGGTTTATCTTCAGCCAATGTTAATTCTGTATGTAATTTTTCTATTGTACTTTCATTAAATACTGTATGCCAACTTGAACCAAAGATATTAACAGGTAATGATGCAAAATCATTATATATAGCACCAATATATATTGAAAAAATACCCATTAATAATATAATATAACGTCCAGAAAATAATATACCAAGTATTTCATTATCACTAACAGCTGTACGTTTCATATCTTCAATATATTTCTCTTTATATATCATATAACATGCAAATAATGTTAATATAATGCCATGTACAACATCACCAAACATTATGGCAAATAAAAATGGAAATGTTATTATTGTATATGGTGCTGGATTTAATTCTTTATAATCGGCCATGCCATAAGAATCGATAAGATTTTGAAAACCATTTGTAAATTTATTTAAACGAAAATATGTTGGTGGCCGTTGATGTGATTTACGTTTAACACGTATTAATATTGGTGGTATACGTTTACCTAATTCATCGCCATCTTGTAAACGTGCACCATCATTTAATGCTGAACGTACAGAATTTAAATGTGATATTGGTACAAAACATTCAGCTTGTAAATATTTTTGATGTTCTTGTCCACCAACGGGACTTAAACGATTTAATATATCATAAATTTTCATAGATTTATTTAAATTGACACGCATTATAAATAATTCTTGTGCAGCAATTGTTAATAAACGTTTTTGTACATATAATGTTTCTTTTAATACAATATTCATATCATTAATATCATTATATAATTGTTTTATCATTAATAAACGTTGTGTTGATAATGCTGGACATTCAAATATTGTAACATGATATGCATTACAACATTTTATTAATTTTGGTCGTATTGATGCTGATGTTGTCATTAATAATATCATAAATTTATGTGACATTTCACGTCTTGTACCAATATATTCTATAATAATATTTGGCATTTCAACGCGACGTACAAGTAAATTTCGACCAAAAAGACGATATAATAATAATTCAAATGATTCAAATTTTTGCACATTTATAGTGCCAAGTAAATAATTAATATGTGAACTAGCTGGTTGTGCATCAGATTGATCAAGTAATATATCCATAACAGCACTATCTGTATATTGTAAATCTGTTGCTGATGTTGCTGCTGCTCCTGTTGCTGTTGTTGCTCCTGCTCCATCAACAGCTAATATTGTATGTGCTAATTTTAATGCATCATATTTTTCTATTAAATATAAATGACGACGATCTAATGTATTATAATGTTCCATAACAGAACGTGTCTCATGATTTAATTGTCTTAATTGTGCTTCATATATTGGTATATGAGCTTCACGTGGTCGCTCATCAATATCAACATTTGCATAATATATTGGCGTTAAATGTAATGTTTGCATTTGTTCATCTAAATATTCTATAATACGTTGCAATTCATAACATAAATGTACTTTTTTTGTATAATTACCATTTATTAAATGATCTTCATCATAAATATTATTAAATTGTAAATAACCATTATGTCCAACTTCAACAAGACAATTGAATGCATTATCTTCATGTAATAATAATTGACATAATTCCATATCTTCACTTGCAAAAAATGCTTTTGCCATTGTTTTCTATATAGTTTTTTTTTATTTGTTCTTTTGCTGTAGTTGTTCTGCTTGTTCTGCTTGTTCTTGTTGTTGTTCTTTTTGTTATTGTTGTTTTCTTTTTTTTTTTTCTTTTTGTTTGAGCAACTTAACAAATGTCTAAAGTGTCGTTTGGTTTTTTTTTTTTTTTTTTCTTTAACTTGAAGTTTACTGGCAGGCAAGTTTAGGCCTGCTTTATGTATGTTTCTCTACTGCTAATTGATACGTTTTGCTCGTTTACTCGAGCTGCCAGTTGCTGCTGTTGCTGCCGTTGCTGTTGTTGCTGTTGCTGGCGTGTTTTGCTATGTGTATGTCGAGTAGCTGCTGCTTGTTGCTGCTTGCTGCTGCCTTTTGTGCATAAGATCAACTGCGATAATTTAACTTTTGCATGTGATCCCTCACCTAGGCAGTAACCTCAAGCTCTACCTCTATTTCTTCCCCCACCTCTAGCTCTACCTCTACCTCAAGCTCTGCCTCTACCTTAAGCTCTACCTCTACCTCTACCTCTACCTCTACCTCTACCTCTACCTCTACCTCTACCTCTACCTCTTCCCCCACCTCTACCACTACCTCTACCTCTAGCTTCTCTCACAGCAATTGCAGTCTTGTACACGCCCACTAGCTACGCTACACTGCACAACAAGCCAAAGCTACAGAAACAGCCTGCAATTTATGCTTTGTTCTTTTTGCTGGGAAATAAAATAAGATTTCTGTTTTTTTTTTTTTATTTTTTTTCATAGACGGTTCCAATTCACTTGCCGCCAGTTAAAATTTCACACAAAAATTATAAAATTTGAATAAAAAATTCTAATAAATTTTGAAAATAAAAATTCTAAAGTGTTAAAAAATTTAAAGCTATAAAAAAAATTAGCTATAATTATTAGCTATAATATTTAGCTATAATTTTAGCTAGAACAAATTTCTATGACTTGAAAGAAATTCTAATAAATTTTGAAAATCAAAATTCTAAAGTGTCAAAAAATTTGAAGCTATAAAATTTAGCTATAATATTTAGCTATAATTTTAGCTAGAATACAATTCTTTAACTTTATATTGCAAATGCAATGCCAAGTCTTGTTGTCATTGTTGTTGTAGTTGTTGTTGTAGTTGTTGTTGTAGTTGTTGTTGTAGTTGTTGTAGTAGTTGTTGTTGCTGTAATCAAAGTTTGCTTTGTTTTTTTTTGTGACTGACAAATGCGGCGTATACTTAATCTCTGCTTATATAAGTTGCATAGGCTGCTGCTTATTGTAGCGCTTAGTTTAAGCTTTAGTGTTATTGCTGTTGTTGTTGTTGCTGTTGTTGTTGCTGTTGCTGTTGCTATTGCAGTTGTTGTTGTTGTTATTTTCTCATCATCAGCTGCCACAGCAAGATGCAGCAACAACATTATTTTCCCATACAAATCGAAGTTTAAGCGTTTCTGACAAATTGTTTTGTAATTTTCAAAAGCTTTGTTGTTGCTGTTGCTCTTGCTCTTACTCTTGTTGCTGTTGTTGTTGTTGTTATTGCCAAAAGCATTTGACTCATTAGCTGCTGCTAAAAGAAAAATTGCTGCAAAGTGAAGTATAATAAAAATGTATTTTGGGTGAAAATGTTTTTCTACAAAATAAAAATGTTCGTTAGCAGCAAAAACGAGTAGAAAGAGAGCCAATGGCAACAATGTTTAAGATAGCAATTACAACAACAACAACAACAACAAACAAAAGAAAAGTAAAAGTGCCAAGGCGCAACTTGCACTTGATAATTTCTTAGGTAAAGCTGCTTGCTTTGCTGTCGTTGTCTTAACAATTGTTGCTCTTGTTGCTGTTGCTTTTAGTGGACAATAAGCAGTTGTTGTTGTTGTTATTGTTGTTGACCGTTCGATTTCATTAGCCTTTATTGCAGCACATTTTTGTTATTTTTGTTGCTTGGCAACAGAAATTAAGTCACCAATTGAAAGTTGAAAGAAAAGCAAAAGTTCGCTGCGCGGTTTTCACTTTTTTTCTTCTTCTACTTTACTTTGTCGCACAACAGCAATGGCAACAATAGTCAACAACAATTGCAAGTCAATTCAGTTTTTGCTTTTTTTTTTGGGGCCATTTGCATGCTGGCCAATAAATTGTTTGTACGTAAACGTGTCTCGAACACGCTTAAAAAGAACAAGCTGCAGCTGCAGCTGCAGTAACTGTGGCACGTGCAAAACATAGCTAAATTGTTTGGAATTGTGGCAGCTTATGCTGTGAGCGGCAGCAGTGTGGGGGAAGGAGAGGGAAAGAGAAAAATCTAGTTAGCTTTTGAGTTTTGAAATTTCAATTGGTAAAAAAAAATAAATTTTTTTTTTTTACTTGAAATTTTTTTTTTTTTTGATATTTATATAAAAGCTTTGACTTTTAAATTTTCAATTGTTAAAAAAAATTTTTTTTTTTTTTTGACTTGAAAATTTTTTGATATTTATATAAAAGCTTTGAGTTTTAAATTTTCAATTGTTAGAAATTTTTTTTTTTTTTTTTATTTGAATTTTTTTTTGATTTGAAAATTTTTTTTTTTTGATATTTATATAAAAGCTTTGAGTTTTCAATTGTTAGAAAATTTTTTTTTTTACATGAAATTTTTTTTTTTTTTTATTTGAAATTTTTTTTTGATTTGAAATTTTTTTTTTTTTGATATTTATATAAAAGCTTTGAGTTTTAAATTTTCAATTGTTAGAAATTTTTTTTTTTTTTACTTGAAATTTTTTTTTTTTTATATTTATATAAAAGCTTTGAGTTTTAAATTTTCAATTGTTAAAAATATTTTTTTTTTTTTTTATTTGAATTTTTTTTTTTTTTGATTTGAAATTTTTTTTTTTTGATATTTATATAAAAGCTTTCAGTTTTAAATTTTCAATTGCTAGAAAAAAAATTTTTTTTTTTTTTTTTACTTGAAATTTTTTTATATTTATATAAAAGCAATTATAATTTTCTATATATATTTATATATTTATTTCTCTTTTTCTGCTTCTTTTATTCACAGTGTAATGTGAGAGACAAATATTCAGAAAGCTCAACAAAAAAAATATATATATATATTATATATATTGAAGTGAAGCCATTGAAAAGGTAAGCGGCAAATCGATTTTTATTTTTTATTTTTTTTTTTTTGGCATTAAACCGCAATTAAATATACGCCTTCTACTTGGCTGGCAACTCATTCACTTTTCAAGAGAGTGAGAGAGAGAAAGTGCAAGCAAATCTAACATATAATTAAATGAAGTCAAAGAAGGCAGCGAAAAAAATATTCAAACAATAAAAAATAGAACCCAAAATTAACGCCTAAACATAGAGTCGCTCGAAATTTAACATTTTATTATTATTATTATTATTATTATTATTATTATGGCAATCAAAGTGCGTGAGTTTCTTTCATTTTGATTCCATTTTAATTACAATATATGAGGCAGCAGCCTGGAGTGTTATACTTCTGCTTCTTTCTTCTATATATATACCTATAAAAATCGGGTCAAGTTTGAAGCATACGAAGCAGAACAATAACAGCAACAACAACAGAAGAAGAACAACAAATGAACGAATTAGTAGAAACGAGAGCAAAAGGCAAAAGCTAAAGCTAAAAGCCAAAGCGAAAGTTGAAAGTGACAACAACAACAGCAGCAACAACAGCAGCAACAACAGCAACAACAACAGCAACAACAGCAACAAACATTGTAACAACATGAACATGAACACGAACAACAGCAGCGCATATTGTATTATATATATAGACAGTGAGACAGACAGAGACAGCGTGATAGACAGACAGAGAGACATATATATATATATATATATATATATATATATAATCACAATAAATCGTATCAAATTTTGCCATAGAAAATATTGGCATTGAATTGGACACTTGAACACTTGAACACTTGGCTTGTAATGCAAGTTCGTTGCTTAAGTCTTTCGTTTATGCGACCTTATCATTCGCATGACTGTGACGAGCTGTTGTTGCAGCAGCAGCGGTTCTTTTGCTACTTGTTGTTGTTGTTGTTGTTGTTGTTACGTCAGTGCGTAGCTGTCTAGTCATGGCTCGCTTTTTGTTGTTGCTGTTATTGTTGCTGTTGTCTGGCACCGTTAGCAGCTCTAAGTCTACGTCTCGCTGTCTGTGTCTCTGTCTCTGCTTCTGCCTCTAGCTCTGTCTCTATGTCTGCTTCTGCCTCTACCTCTGCCTCTACCTCTGCCTCTGCCTCTGTCTCTACCTCTGCCTCTAGCTCTGCCTCTGCCTGTGCCTCTACCTCTGCCTCTACCTCAGCCTCTACCTCAGCCTCTGCCTCTACCTCTACCTCTACCTCTACCTCTACCTCTACCTCTACCTCTACCTCTACCTCTGCCTCTACCTCTACCTTTGCCTCTTCGTCTCTTCATCTCTGCCTGTGTATCTAAGTTTTAAGTCAATGTCTAAGTCCAAGTCTGAAGCTGGCAGCGCTTCATTAAAATGTCTGCCTTGGCCAAATGGTTTTTGAAATTGAAACGTCTTGGTTTTTTTTGTATTTTTTTCTGTGTATTTGCATTGCGAGTGTATTAAATGCAACGGTGCAACAACTTTTTTTTTTTTTGCCAAACTCGTTACCAATGCATCTTCGTCTTACTAAAAAAAAAAACAGTTTTGCAGCTTATCTTGACAGTCAACGCATCAAAATGAACGCGAGCGCAAGCGCGCGCACTTGGCTTTGGGCGCTTTACTGTCGCAGCCTTTGCCTCTGCCTTAGCCTCTGCTGTTGCTGCTGCTGCTGCTGCTGCTGCTATGCATTATGTGGCCTGCTCTTGTGTTTCAACTGTATAACCGCAGCATAAAACCGCCTCTGCCACCAGCGAGCGAGCGAGCGAGCAATTTTCAATTTGCCAATTGTAGCAGTAAACTTTTATACTACACTGTTCTGCTGTTCTTTTCTCTCACTCACTCATACGCATTGTCTCCCTCTCTCTCACTCACTCATTCTTTTGCTCTCTTTCATTTGCTGATTTACCGTTAGCTTGTTGCTTGTTGCATGTGATTGGCCTTAGGTGTTGGCCATGTACTTATCTTTTGCTCTTACCTTACTTCTCTCTCCCTCTCTCTCTCTCTCTCTCTCTCTCGCTCACGCTGCTGTCTCGCTGACTGCGTGTAAGTTTGTTGGCCTTACTAATTTGCGACAATTGGCCAAACCATTAGCCAAATCAAGCTGACTGATTGACTGACTGAACGACTGACGTTGCACAGTTTGTTGACTTGCTGACCGCTGTCTGTCTGCGTGTCTCTTTGTGTGTGTGTGGGCGTGGCAAATGGCAAAGTCCAACAGGCATAACAATTTATGTGAGGAATTCTGCCATGAAGTTAATGTTTGAATATGTTGAAAACGTTGACTGCACAAGTCAAGTATACGCCCCCTTTGCCTCTTCTCCCTCCCCGACACACTTTGCACCATTGAGCAAAAGTTGACAATCATTGCTAACGAGGCGTATAGCATAAAATTATGTGATTAAATTTATTAATAATAAAAAAAAAAAAATATGTAATTCCCAAGATTCAAGTACTTACAGCATAACAACACGTTGCGCTAAGTAACAAGCAGCAAGCAGTGAGCAGCGAGCAGCAGCAGCAAAGCGTTGAAATTATGCAAAAAATTCTTCCTCAATGCAAAGTTCACATTGTGTCTTGCGGAAGTTTTTTTTTTTCAGTCAGATATCTATACTTAACTTTTGAGAGACTCATATATTATTTTCTATATATATAAAATATATATTTCGCTGCTGCTGCTGGTTGCTGCTGCTGGTTGCTGCTGCTGCTGCTGTTAATCATTGTATTTATATTGCGGCAGCAACTTCTAATGAATTTCATGTCTTTAAAAAAAAATAATTTTTAGCATAATTTTGCAGCAGCAGTTGCATGCGTGTTGTTGTGGCGGCATGTTAAACGTGCCACAATGTACGCTGCTTTTTGGTAATTTGAAACAAAAGACTGCGGCAGAGGGGTGGCATCTGGCAATTCATTAGACACACGCTGTGTTGCATGATTCTTGCAATTTGCAACAAAATTTATTTTTAAGCAAACATGACCTAAATTTTTTTTTTGTTGTTGCTTGTTGCTGCTGTCCACACATGTGCAACAATATAAGCAAAATAACAGCAGGGCGTCCAAGCTGCGTCTATGTTACACTATGTGTGCGGCATGAGTTCAAAGTGAAATTCATAATGAAACGCAGCGCCCTGAAACACAAAACTGAACTTAACGTACAAAATATACAAACGCTTGATGTTCAACTTCTCAATCGTCTTGATATTCACATGGCCGCAATTTGTTGCTGTTGTTGTTGTTGTTGTTGTTTTGAGAACCTAATCAACACATCATCAATAACAGTGGGAAATCATTTGTTCTATGCGCGCTTCAAGCATTTCAACGACGCCGTTGTTGTGGGAGATTAATCATATGTCGGCGGCCATAGGCTTGATGGCGTCAAATGCAAACAAAACAAATGAACAGACAGACAAGAGTTAGCATAGGCACACAGAAAGAGAAAGAGAGAGAGAGAGAGAGGGAGATAGAGATAGAGATAGAGAGAAAGATAGACCAGCAGTACAGACAGACAGACAGTCAGATAGACAGTCAGATAGACAAGTTAGACATTTTAGACAGACAAAGCGACTGTTGGTGCAAACAGCAGTCAGTGTTGTACAGTATTGGACACTCGTAGACTCGTACACTCGGAACAGTCGGCACACACTCGTCACGTTGATTATAGACAGTGAAATGTTGCACAGACATCACATCATCGCCGTGGCGCAATGAAAACTTAATGAAAGCAGCCAAAATGTCTGCTGCGGTCTTTTCATTTTTGCATATATATATATTGCTGTGCTTCTTTTATCCTTCTGCATTTTGGCTGACCCGACACGCCTACTCATTGCATAGCCGCCCACAATGTCAGCGCGTAAAGCAATTTGATTGCCACTGTGTATGTTTTTCTTTCTCTCTCTCTCTCTCACTCTCTGTGTGTGTGTGGGCGATTTTGTTTGCCACGCCCACAGTGGCAATGTGCCCACAACAAACCCCAGCTACTCTATATACTGCAATTGATGCTCGCAATTATCTAAAGCCACGCAAACAATGCGCAAATTAAATGCAATAAACAAAATACAGTGCGGAGACAGAGAGAGAGAGAGAGAGAGCGGAAAGGGGAAGCTTTAAAATGCAATGCAAATATTTTATGTTACAGTTTTGCGCGTTGATTTGTTGCATATTACAAAATAAAAAAAAAAAAAGAGTAGAAAAAAAAAAAAATAAACATGAGCAGCAGCAATGGCAACGGCAACCGCAGGCTACGTGGGCTGCCAGCATCACACAGTGTATAAACAGCGAACGGCTGTTTTTGTGGTGCAATTAGCTGGTGGTTTGCTCATATTTTGTGGCAAATACCTGGCGGCAGTGGCGGGTGCTGGCATAGTCTATTTTTTTTTTGTTTTTTTGTTGCCCGTTTCATTTAACGGCAACGCCATTTGCCATGGCGCTCCCGTAATTTGCTCATAAATGCGCTAATAGACAGTTGCACTTTGTCTATGTGTCTGTGTGTGTGAGACTGTGTGTGTATGCATTGCTCTCTATGTTTTTTAGCTGCTAAGTAAATGTAAAAAAAATTTTTAGCTTAGTGGCGGCTGCCGTTGACCGTAACACGCGCCACAACACAGTAGTGGCGGCAATAATTGGGGCGCGGCAAAAAAAAAAAAAAATAGATTCCAAAATCAAAATAAAAATCAAAATCAAAAAAAAAAGAAAAATAAAAAAAAAATCAAAATCTTTATACAATCTATATCAAATCTGACCTTAACCCATTGAGTTCTATATGTTGTTACTGCTGTTACTGCTGCTGTTGTTGCTGTTGCTGTTGTTGTTGTTGTATTCATTATTTAATTGGCTTATTAGCTATGCAAGCTTGCGGATTCATTATTTATGATTTTTATACAATTTTTTTTTATTAATATATATTTTTTTTTTTATTAATTTTTATTATTTTTGTTGTTTTTTATTATTTTTGTTTTTTTTTAAATATTTTTTTCTAGTATATTTTTCTTTTTTTTTTTTATTTTTTATGCAGTTTTTTTTTATTACTTTTCTAATTATCTAAAACTATTTTTACTAAAAATTCCTATACTATATTTATCACTTGATTTTTTTCACTACACAAATTGGTTTTTATGGCAACAAGTTTTAAACATATTGCTATAAAATTATTTAAAAAAATAATTGTAAAAAAAATTCGAATTTATTTAAATATTTATTAATTTTATTTTATTTTTTTTGCTGCTTACAATCATTTAATATTAATGTCATAAAATCATTTTATTTTTATGACATGTTTTAAACATATTTTTAGAAAAAAACCTTAAAAAATATTTAAATTTATGAAAATATTTATATTTGTATTATTTTTTTTTTTTTGCTGATAACACAATCATTTAATATTAATGCCACCTAAAATTACTATATTTATCACTTGATTTTTTCACTACACAAATTATTTTTATAACAAGTTTTAAACATATTGTTATAAAATTATTTTAAAAAATAATTGAAAAAAAATTTAAAATTTATTATTTTTTTTTTTTTTTTGCAATCATTTAATTTTATGATTTTTATGGTTTTAAACATATTTCAATAAAAAAAAAAAAACTTAAAAAAATATTCAAATTTATTAAAATATTTGTTTTTGCTGCTTGCAATTATTTAATATTAATGCCACTCAAAATTATTATATTTATCACTTGATTTTTCACTTACTACTTATTTATTTTTATAACTGCACGTTTTAAACATAATGCTATAAAATAATAAATAATAATTAAAAAAAAATAATTCTGTTTACAATCATTTAATATTAATGCCACCATAAATTGTCATAAGCTGTAAAATATTCATCAATTATTTGTAGAAAATCATCAACTTATCATTTGCAATCTATGCTAAAAAAAAAAATAAATATAATTTTGTATTCACAATGCAAAAACATTGATTTCCATTTTATACATTTACTTTTTTTTTGTTATTTATTTATTTAACATTTATTTTTGTTTTTTTTGTAGATTTTTTTTTTATCTGTACATTCTTTAATTATTTATCTTTTGTTTGATTTGTAGTTGCATCATCAGCTTTATATTGTTTGTGTTTTTGCTGTTGTTTTTTTTTTTCTCTTTCAAAAATTTTTATACATAAATTTGTCATCATCTTCGGGAATTGTGCAACGCTTTTGTTGCTGTTTGTTCTTTGGCAGACAAAAATATTCTGATTTGCTCATCAAGTTATCATTTGCAATCCACGAATAGATCAGTGAAATCTTGTAATCGACCTTCGTCGCATATTTTTATTTTGGCTTTAAAGCTTAGTTTTTTTTTGGCTATTTTTTGATTGTTGGTAGAATTCATTTGGCTTGTCATTGTTTTTTATTATTGTTGTTGTCAGTTGTTGTTAGTTGTTGTCAGTTTGTTGTTGTGTAAATTCATGCATTTATTCATGCGCTCATTGCCTCAATTAATGCGACATTGAACGCAATTTGTCGTTTGTCATTAATCTTCTTTTCATTTTCATTTGGCTAGTCGCGCCTTTTGCGTCCAACGTACAAAAATAAAAAAGAAAACAGAAAAAAATAAAAATAAAAAAAAATTGAAACTAATTTTAGGCCGACACATTTTTGGCATTTTCTTCTTTGTTTAGCACTTAACTTTAAGCTGTTGCAGTTGTTGTTGTTTTTGTTGTTGTTGTTGTTGTTGCTGTTACTTTATCGCTGCCTGACAGAGGAAATCGCATGTCGTTGCGAGTGTCTAAACAAATTTGTCAGAAAAAAAGGGAAATCTCTGAGATAAGTGAGGGAAATGATTAAAAGTGAAGCGCATGAGCTTGAATGTTATGTATGACAAGTACTATACAAAATAAATACTACGAAAAGTACTATAAAAAATACTAGAAAAATACTAAAAAATACTACAATTAATACTAGGAAAATACTAAAAAAAAAAAATAAAAAAAAATAAATATTAAAAAAAAAATAAAAAAAAAAAATATTTAAAAAAAAAAAATAAAAAAAAATAAATATTTAAAAGATACTAAAAAAAATACTATAATAAATACTAGAAAAACACTAAAAATACTAAAAAAAATACTAAAAATAAAATTTTTAAAAAATACAAAAAAAAAATTAAAAAAATACAAAAAAAAAAATTAAAAAATACTGAAAAAAATACTAAAAAAAATACTAAAAAAAAATACTAAAAAATACAAAGAAAAATATTAAAAAAATACTAAAAAAATCTTAAATCAAAAAGTATTTAAATAATAAACTTACAGAAATATACAAAAAAATTTATTTTTTTTATAATTTTATTTTTAAAACTTTTATTTTTACTAGAAAAATACTAAAAAAAAATACTATAATTAATACTAGAAAAATACTAAAAATACTAAAAAAATACAAAAAAAAATCTTAAATCAAAAAGTATTAAAATATTAAACTTACAGAAATATACAAAAAAAATTAATTTTTTTATAATTTTATTTTTAAAAATTTCAAAAATATTAAAATAATACCAAAAAATATAAAAATAATAAGTATACAAAAATATGAAAAGAAAATACTAGAAAAAAATATATATTCTATTTTAATTTTACAAAAATATTTTCAAAAAAAAATATTATATAAAAAAATACTAAAAAACAATACAGGTAGTGAATATCGTAGAAAATACTTGCAAAAAATATATTTTTAATAATTTTATAAATATTTTCAAAGAATTTTTTTGTAAGATTTTTTATTCTATGTGAAGAAAAGAAGAAAACGCTTTAAATTAACTTCAAGTTTTATTTTATAGATAATATTTAGTAATTTAATTAAATAATTTTGATGCTGCATTGTTAGCTGCTTATGACACACTGTGCAAAACTGCGCCTTAGTTGCAGTTGACAAAAGACTTTTGGTCTCTTTTGAGTTTTGCCATGGCTAATAGACTGCAAAAGCCAATGCGACGCACTTGCTCTGCATTGAAGCACACCGCAAAGTCCCTCAAGTCCAATGCTCAAGTCTCAGTCTCAATTTTATATTCTATCGCTGTCTCTGTCTCTGTCTTCGTCTCACAGTTAGCAGTCAGCAGTCAGCAGTCAACAGCATCACAGCACACAGTCATAGTCGTCGTCTGTAGTTCTGGTTAAGATATTCCATGGCCACAGCGTGGGCTTTTTGGCCTCTGGGGAACATGGCAAAGGGATGGCAATGCTTAGACGAGAGGTTCGAGAGGGCATGCCCACAGCACACAGCCCACATCCCACATAGCCCACATGAGCTTGGGCTCCTTTGTTATCAATTCAAGTGGAACGTATTACGTGCATTAGTATCCTTTTGCTCAAGCTCTGACTTGGCACTGACTTGACTAACATTGCTTGGCAAAACGTAATGCAGAGCAAAGGGAGAGCTGACTGCTTGCCTGGCTGTCTGATTGTCTGACTGTCTGTTTGAGTCGCCTTTTGTGTGTTAGTTTGTGTGTGTATATCTTGGCCCTATCGTGGCGTACTGCGTATTTATTTCACTGTGTCAAGTTCTTTTGTGTCGACCTGCAAGATTTATGACACTTTTGTTTAAGCCAAGTAAAAGCTTTTAAACGTACTGCCAAACCAAGAAGAATGTGAAACAGAAAGAAAGAAAGAGAAACTCTTGACTGACAGAGGGCGGCGGCTATATGTGTACGCAGAGAGTGACAGGGAGAGAGAGAGAGAGAGAGAGAGAGCTGGCGAGCAGCAGATGTAGGTGTAGGTGGCGAATGTAGAGGGAGGTGAAATCAATGACGATGCTTATCAGAATATTTGTCGTTGTTGTTGTTGTTGTTGTTGGATTTTGTAGCTTTATATGAATGCATATGAAATCTTAGCTTTCGATGCCTTGACAGCAGCTTGTCATAATTTTCTGAAGTGCTCTTGGCTTAATTTGGTTACAAGTGAAAGATTTTTTTTGCTACCCACTGTAGTCTCACTAGATTGAGATAAGTTTTGCTGCTGCTGTTGTTAAGTTGCTGTTGCTGTTGTTGTTGTTAGTGATTTATGCTTGACACGCTTATTGAAAAGCCATAAAACCGCTGTCACTTACGCTGCTGCTGCTACTACTGCTGCTGCTGCTCCTGCTGCTGATGCTGCAAGTTAGGAAACTGTTGAGGAACTTGCCGGAACGGGGTCATCAGCTGATAGCATTTGATTTATACTATACCGCAGTTGACATAAATATTTTATCTCTATGGCGCACAACGTGTCGTATGAGTGACATTAGCCAAAAAAAAAAAAAAAGTCAACTAACAAGCTGGCAAAGAAACAGAAACAGAATAAAAATAACAGTTAGTATTTTGCATACACACTGATAAGGCTAACAACAATAAGCGGCAATGACACCGCCAGCAGCAGCAGCAGCAACAGCAGCAACAGCAACAGCAGCAGCAGCAAGAGCAGCAACAGTAACAACAGAAGGCGCAGCAGCAGCAGAGACAGCAGCATTAGCATCAGTTGCGGTTTTAGTTAGAGTTTTGACTTTGTGTTGTTGCTGTGCTTGTTACTGCTGTTTGTTGCTGCAACCTGTGTACCGTTTCGTATGTGGCACCCACCCAGCAGCAACAGCAGCAGCAACTGCAGCAGCCATACCCAGCCCAGGTCACTGCACTCTACAGCTCACCCCTTCCATCCCTGCTGTGAAGATGCAACTGTGCGACTCGTGTCTGGTCGGTCGCAGCAGCATATACTTAACAGTAAAAATAAATATTTTACTATAAATCATGCATTAGACTCGCTGCAGCAGTGCAACTGCAGCTCGAGCTGCCTTAGCTGCCTGCTGCCTTGTTACCTGTCACATGTTGCCAGGCCATCAACATGGCAATGGCAACAGCGACTGCTGTGGGAGGAGGTGAGAGAGGAAAGACTCACGACTTTTTTTTTTTTCGTTCAGAAGTAACACACATTTAGCGCTAGCCAAACTATTTTTATATACATATATATTTTGCCTAAAGAGCATCAGGCAGGCAGGCAGGCAAAGAGAACTGACAGACAAGACAGTGAGACAAAGCGACATTTATTCTGTCAGACAAAGCGAGAGATACAAAGAGAGAGAGACAGAGACAACTGCTGGCAGCATTTTTGTCTCATGCATGCTTAGAATAAGCAGCTAGCTGTCAGTGTCTGCTAAAAACTAGCCAAAAAATAGTCAAAAAAATGGCAGACGATTTGCCAACTGCAAGTACAAAGTGTTAAGCATATGGCAAAACTAGCTTTAATCTAGCTAACTGTGGCAACGCTTATAACAAGCATCATAATGTTATTTTTTTGCTTTGCTCTTTTGCATTTCTTTCAATTGCAATTTGAAGTTAAAAAAAATTTATATATATAAATAAATTGCATGCGATATATTTGATATTTCATTTAATTTATTTATGCGCAAAGTTGCAAGCAGACTCCACAACAACAAGTAGAAAAAAAAAACGTACAACAAATGGATAACAAACGGACACCAAACAGACACAACAAATGGCAAACATAGTCAACATTATTACGTATACGACATGTGCGCAACGGCTTTTCCCAAATGGCAACAACAACAACAAAGAGCAGCAGCAGCAAACGACATGAACAAAACGCCAATGGTCAAGGCAGTTGCCGTTTGCCGTTGCAAGTTTGCCCTACCCCCTCATCTATCCCCCTGCTGCAAGTCTATTGCTTCTTCAGCTATTTCTTAGCCTCGTAATCGATGAGCTGCTGCACATTTGGTCAATAAACGCATTTCTGTCATTTTTTCGCAGCGCAAAATTTATGGCGTGACTTTGGCTCTAAAGCTAAACTAAACTTGCAGCTATATAGACAGGCAACAGCCAGCAGCACTATGTATGATCTTGAGCGTAAGCATAGGCTTGGCTAGGCCTGCCGTCGTCGTCGCCGTTGCCGTCGCTGTCGTTGTCGTTGTTGTCGTCGTCTTGCCAAATGCCATTTTCATTTGACTTTGACATTAATTTGTGGCCGCACTTTGCCTTAACCAGGAAGTTGCTTTGGCATAGCGTAAATATTTATACATTTCGATGATTTACAGAGCATTGCACTCGCAATGAAGTGCTCAAAAAAAAAAAAAAAAATAGAAAAAAAATAAATGTAGAAAATGAGCAGAATAAAAGCTAAAAATAGTTGACTGCTGCTGCTGTTGCTGTATATGCAAATGCAGTGACAGTGAACTTCAAAAGGGCGTCGATAATTTTCTATATTTTTTTTTTACATTTTATTTTATTAAATTAAAAATGTTTTTTGCAGTCAGCATAAATTTATTTTAATTTTTTTTATATTTATTTATTTTTTTTTTTATTAAATTAAAATTGAATAAAAATTTTAAGCAATCAAAGGAGGTCGATAATTTTCCATATTATTTTAAAATTTTATTTTTTTAATTTAAAAAAAAATTTATTTAAATTTTTTTTTTAATTTTATGAAATTTTTTTTATTAATAAAAAATTGATAAATATTTTTAACCAAGTCAAAATTTTTTATATAATTTTAAAATTGTATTTTATTAAATTAAATTTTTTTTTTAAGTCAGCATAAATTTATTATTTTTTTTTTTATTTAACAAAATTTATTTTTTATTAAATTAAATTTTATTATTTTAAAATATTATTTTCCTAGATTAAAAAAAATTATGAATTTATTTTAGCATAAATCTTTTTTAATTTTTTTTATTTAGTAAAATTTTATTTTTGTTTTTTTTTTTTTTTTAAATTTGAAAATGTTATTTTATTAAATTAAAAATATTTTTTTGAAGTCAAGTGTAGTTTCTGTATAAATTTATTTTATTTTTTTATTAAGTTAAAATTGAACAAATTTTTAAGCTGTTGCAGCTTATACTTTGCACACTGTACAATCATCTTTAAAGCGTTCAGTACTCTCTACTTATTTATTTTTTTTTTTTTAACACATTCAATATCTAAAATCTTTATTATCTGAAATCTTTTGCAAGCTTAAGATTTGAAATGTTGTCTCAAAGATTCGTTTTAATGTGCAGCTCTTAGAACTTTGTTGACCTTTTGCACTTGGTGTATATATGTGTGTGTATGTGTAGCTATTGCCATTGGCACTTGTCTCACACTTGACTTAGCTCAGCTTGGCTTTGGCTTTGGCTTTGGCTTGGCTTGGTGCACAGTGCAAGCTGCATTCCATGTACAATAAGCCGAAAAACATCTTCTTTTTGGCCATGTGGCGAAATGGTTATGGATTTTTTATTTTTTTTTTTTTTCGGAACCATTGTCAGCGGATGCTGTTAACAAGCAAACGAAACGACACAAAGAGTGTGAGAGAGAGAAAGATAGGTAGAATATGGCTGAGAAAACAGTGCCTGCAGCATATATGTATGCAGCCGCATAGACTTTGAAACATTTGCGATTTATGCGTGCAAAATGATGAGAACGTGCTGCAGCAGCCAGTAAGCAAGAGAGTTGCAAGCAATGTTGCAAGTTTTGGTCAGTTTTGCACATGGCCATGTCTACGAATTTTTTTAGCAGCAGCAGCAGCAGCAGCAATGCCCAGTTGATTGTCTAGGTCTAGGACCAGCAACAGAAGCTGAGGCAGCAGCATCAGTATCACAGTACCAGGCGCAGGCATTGTCATCATTATTTGTGCCACTGGCATTGGGTTATTTATGGGTCTTTGGGTGAGACAACGGCGTTTTTTGTGACAAACCGCTTTACCGGTAAATCGGTAAATCACAAATCTGCCTTACTGCTGCAACTGCTGCTATTGCTATTGCTGTTGCATGCAACAAACGGCAAAACTAACAAGTGCGCACATGGCCGAAAAAAAAAGAAGAAGAAGCAGTCGCTGCAGTCGCTGCAGACGCGAAGCACAACATAAAACTGCCTTTTGTGGGCAAAACTGACAACGAGAAGGTTTATTAAATTTATGCAAATTTTATTTATAAACGACAGACTCTGCTGCAGGCCTCAAAAAAACTCTTGGCAACGTTTGCTGCTGCTGCTGCTGCTGCCGCTGCTGTATAGAGGGGGTCGGGGAGCAACAACAATCACTAGTCGCTCGCGCACTTCCTCATCTCTCTCTCTCTCTCTCTCTCACTCACTATATCTTTCACTATAGTCATCAAATGCTGCCACAGTGCCATTCAATCTCAATGCCCAAATCCTACGCCTGTATTACATGCGTGTGAGTGTGTGTTTGTATGCCTGCTGCATTTTCTCAGTTATTTTTTTATGATTTTTGATTTAGTTTTGAGCTGATTGGTTTTTTCATCCATCCATCCAAGCAACCATCCATCTATTCATCCAGGCAGTCAGACAGACAGACATGCAGACAGACATCAATCCATGCATGTCATGCAGAAGAACTTGCATACACGTACATTCGCTGACATGACGCGGGCGTTTTGCTGCGATTGCCTTGTGTGTAGAGACTTACCATGTCTTTATTATTAAGTCCTCGCAGTTTGCTGCCACACTATGCGCTTGAGGCAGTCAAAGCATTTTACAATGCATTGATTTATATGCTAAAGACTAAAAGAGATGTGTGGCAAGAGGAGAGACAGAGAGAGAGGCAGAGGTTCATGTGTGTGTGTGTGTGGAAAGAAGAAGAAGGAAGGCAGCTCATGAAAGTTGTCACTTGATAGGCAACGAAAATGATTGAATTGACAGCAGCGCGAGGGTTGCACGATGTGTCTTTTGCCAATTGACCTAAAAAAAATTGTTTGCTGTTGCTCTAGCTGCTGCTGCTCTAGCTGCTGTTGCTGCTGTCAAGTGTGTTCATAAATCAATTGAAAATTAACTTGATTTTTTAAAGCCGAGCCTAACAAATAGTTAACTTACACTCATTAACTTAGTTTTTATTTTTTTTTTTTATTTTGTGGCAAGGTAGTAGTAGTGGCACAGCATGCCAAAGTGTATTAAATATTAATTTTTAATTAAGTTTCCCCACTGCGGGGCTAACAACAACAATAATGTGAAACAACGGAAACAAAGTTCAATACAGAAAAAAAAATAAAAACAAAAGCCTGTCATAATTTTAATTGTAAACTGGGCCCAAAACGGCAACAAAAAAAAAAAAAAACAAACGCAGACACAGAAAGAAAAAAAATATAAAAAAAAGGTTCGAAGCAAAGCGAAACGAGAGTTGATTAATTTGTAGCTTGGAAATCAATTTGAAGCCTGGCAGCGTGCTGAAAAGATATTCATTAAAAATACATAACATAGCAGCAGAGCTTCATTTATCTACATGTGCGTCAATATGTGTGTGGCAGTGTGTGTGTGTGTGTATACAAGGGACGGCAAAACAAGCCCAACCCCAAAATAATTGTGTTTAATACGCAGGAGGGGGGCGCTTGCAACATGTGGCAACATCATATACACAACATATAACATAAAATAAAAAAAAAAGGGCGCGAGATTAAAAAATAACAAGCTTAAAAATGCGCATAAATAAGACAACAGCAACAGCAAAAGCAACAGCAGCAACAACAGCAACAACAACAACATTGATAATAAATACATTGCATTGCAGTATAAGGCGTGGCATGGCCAATATATATATATGCTCTCTGCGATTTACTCTGAAAGGAATTTTATTTTATTTTTCTTTATTTTTTTTTATTTTTTTATTTTTGTGCTGGCAATTTGCCTAATGGAACATGCGAAACGAATGCGAACAAATCAATTGAGCATTCAATATAATGTTTGAAAAAAAAAAAAATAAAACCTTTTCACTGCAAAAAAAAAAAAAATAATTTATTACATTTTCATTTTCAAGCAATAAATAAATATATATATATATATATATACGATATATAAACTTCTCTATATAAAGCGCAGACCGAACCTCAGACGTTCGCTAAAGAAGCAGCAGCAGCAGCAGAAAAAAAATTTCTATAGAATTTATTTTTATTTTTTTTTGCTTGCTTTTACAGTTGAGCTAAAAAGCAATTTTTGCTGTAGTGTAAAACACTTAACCCATTGTTGACCGACAATAATTGTGTGTGACAATTGTGTTGTTTAGCAATCGAAATTATTATTTTTTTTTTTTTGACACTTTCACTGCTGGTACAATAATAATTTGATATTTGATATTTGATTGGCATAAAACAGCTGCCATAGCATTATGCTGCTGCTGCTGCTGTTGCTTTGCTTTGCCGGTGGGCCCCTGTCATAAATTTTGATTTCAAGTTGTTTGAAGTTTCATAAGTTGAATTCGTTTTGTACAGAACGTTAAAGTTAATGAACTTTTTGTAACGTTTTTTTTCTTTTTTTTTTTGCTATTTCTCTTTCTATTGTTCTTATTGTTGTTGCTGTTGTTGTATGCGGTATACGCCCCGCTTATTGCTCACGCCCACTCGACGCGTTCGTTTCGCCTGGTATTTTTTTTTGGCAAATTTAACACCTTTCTATTCTGCGTCTGACTGTGCAGCCTTTTACCGCTTACCGCTGATGTGCTATCTCTCTCTCACTCTCTTATTCTATATACACTATCTCTCTCTCTCTTTCTAGCACTTATTGTATGTTACAATTCAATTGTTACAAATTAACTGGCCGCACTAATGTTTCACGCTTGCTTAGACCAAAAGCGCTTTTTGCTTTTTGGGCGTCTCTTTCATATTGATTGTGTTGCTGTATCTGCATCTTCAATTGCCACAGACACAGACACAGTCAGTCAGTCAGTCAATCAGTCAGTCAGTCAGTCAGTCAGTTAGGCAGACGTTATGGCAGCCACAAAAACCGCTGACACAGTGCCCTTTGCCATTGGCATTGCCATTGCCTTCTACTTCTATGTCTACAGCTCCTTCCCTTCTCTTCCTCCCATTCCCTCTGCACTTCAAGCCACTTATGCGCCCCTCCCTTTGATGCTCATTTACATCCGCATTGTTTAGCATCTCATCCATGAAATTTATAGCTTGGCCAAGTGAAAGGTGGCCAAGAAAGATATACCACCAACAAGCTTGCCCAAGAGTCAGACAGACAGTAGAAGTGAGAGAGAGAGAGAAACACAGAAAACATTGTTTTCAATTTATATTTTTTTTTTTTTTTTATTATTATATTTTTGAATTTTGAGCAAATGGCAAAAAATGTTTGTTCTCCCACGCGGTTAATTAATATACAAATTACGTAGCTAATCAGGCGAAGACAACGACAACAGTAACAGCAAACATGGCGTGTGGCGTGTGGCATTGGCAGCATATGCAAATTTTTGTACTATGCGGCAATTGGCCCCAAAAAATAACAAAAAAAAAAACAAAAGACTGAGTGTGCCACACCCAGCCGCAAAAGACAATATTCAGCTTTTGGGGGATGGATGATTAATGTGCCGCGACAGCCAAGGACAAGCCTTGCCGGCAGGATTTCACTATACGTATATTCTCTTGGCTTAGTCACCTGGCCAAATGTACAAGTATAATTCATATACTACTCGCATTTGTATTCGTATTCGTATTCGTTTTAGCTTATTCGTTTATTCGACATTCAGATATAAATTCAAATTGTGTCAATTACATCGGCTGTGCGGCTGCTTATCGACGACAGCCACTGACAAACTGCCCGGCAAACTGCAACTTGGAGACACGTTGTTGAAGTCTGAGTTGTTGCTTGTTTCTTGTTGCTTGTTGCACTTGGTGTGGTGCTGGTTCAGCTTGACAAACTTGCAATAGCAACAAGAATGCAAGACACCGCAAATGGTTTCCATTTCGACTTTGCCATAGAACTGACATGTTGCAAGTTGAAGTTGTCGTCGTGTCAGTGCAGGGAAATAGATTTCCAACTTTGGTTTTTGCAGCAGCAGCAGCAACAGCACCGACTGCACTAGCGAGAGTTGCTTTAAAAGTTAAATGGCATTATTTTAAAATTAAAAAAAAAATTTTAGGAAAATATTTAATATTTGAGAAATTAAACGTAATTATTTTTGATTTATTTTTAATATATTTAAAATATTTAAAAATATATATATATATTTTTAAAAATATCTTTATTATTCTAGATTATTAGTTTTTAAAATTTTTATATCAAGAAATTCTTAAGCATTTAAAAAAAAAAAAAAAAATTAACAGAAAATATTAAGAAATTATCAAAAAAAAATATTTGAAAATTAAACAAAATTATTTTTAACATGTTAAAAAAGTTCATAATTTTTTTAAGTACTCATTTTTTTTAAAATTTTTTTTTATCCAGAAATTCTTAAGCAATTATTTGAAAATTATATTTAAAAATGTTAATAAATTTATTTTTTTTTTTTTAAGAAAATGTTTAAAAAAAAATTGAAAACTAAACGAAATTATTTTTCTTTTATTTTTAACATGTTTAAAAAAAATTCCTAATTTTTAGTATTAAATTTTTAAAATTATATTTAAAAAATTTTAAAACAAAATATTAAAAAAAAATGTTTAAAAAATAAAAAATTGAAAATTAAAAGAAATTATTTTTGATTTATTTTTAATATGTTTAAAGTATATCTTAATTTTTTTTAGTATTAATTTTTCTAATTTTTTTTTTTATCAAAAAATAAATTATAAATAATTTCAAAAATATTTTTAAAATAAAAATAAATATTTGAAATATTTTTTTTTTTTTTTTTGAATTAATTTTAAAATATTTATTTTTCTAGTATATATTTTTTTTTTTAATGTTGTAAAATTAGTGTAGCAACCCTCGCCCCCATATGTATTAGTATTAATGAACGCAGGTTTTTCATTTTAATGTCAGACATTATCCACCCTGCGGCTAGCTGCGATCTGTTCTAATTGGTTTATAGATTTGTCTGCTCGATTTCGCTTTGGCCAACGGCTGCCTGTTGTGTCCGTTCATATGTATGAATGTCTTAGTGTCTCAGTGTCTATTCGCTTGCTCGATTGCCAATTGCTTTATTAATGGCCCGTTTTGCTGGCTAGTTCTACGTCAGTTGTGGTTGCTGTTGTTGTTTTTTTAGTATTGGTTCGTACTAGACCCTGGGTTAATGTCATCCGTGGCCACGGGCAACGTGTGGCAAAAAAAAAATACATATGAATAAAAGAGTAAAGAGAGAAAAAGTTATGCGGACAAAGTATGTCACGGAAATGACTTAGTTAAAATGCGTGCAACAGCTTAAAGCAACGTAAAGAAGGAGAAGGTGTGTGTATGTTGCTGTTGCTGTGTTGCTGTGTGCTGTTTATATGTAGACGTTGAATAGTTGAATAGGTTCGTATATCTGCATTAATAAAGAGCAAAATAGAAATCGAAACGAAAGGCGAACATAGCACAGTGCAGCCCTGCAGCATCTTTTTGGCCTCACATGGGCATAGAGTCAAGAAGACGACAGCAGCAGCAGCAACATAAGAGCACAACAGCAACAGCAAGAAGAAGAAGAACAAGAGCAAGAGCAAGAGCAGCAAGTCAAGGCACATCCTTTAATGGCAGTCTATGTTTTGCCGCCCGCCAGTCGCGCCTACTGCGTCAGTCAGTCAGTCAGTCAGCCAAGCGAGGCCAGCAGCAAACTGTTGTTGTTGGCCACTTGAACATGTAGTGCAGTCATCGTCGCGCATTTTAAGAGCCTCCAACTAAATGCAACTCTCAACACGGCAAAAACTTGGCAAGGACCGAGAAGTGAGCACTGCCTAGACAGGCCACAAGACACGACAGCAACATCAACAGCAACAACAACAACAACAACAGCAAACAGACGACGCATCGTCAAACATATAGGCTATGTGCTATAACTCATTAATATTAAATGCTGCTGGCAAGACAAGCCCCTCAGTCACATACAGACACTCGTCGTACAGCGTCTGGCTGTTGAGAAAAAAAATAAAAAAAAAATTTATGCGCATTTTGTTTCAATTTCATACACACACGTGACTTGTAAATTATCCATTGATGTGGCAAAGAGCGCTAAAGAAAAACACAAGCAAGTAAAGGACCAAAAAGACGACGACAGGATAAGAAACACAGAAAAACAGAAACAGAAACAGGATGTGGTCTTAAGATTGCCAACAGCAGAGACAACGATAAAGCTAACATGCGGGGGAGATAGAGAGAGAGAGCTGAAGTGCGCTGAAGACTGCAGACAGCGACTGTAAGGGAGCTTAAGCAAGCGCAACGATAGAGAGAAAGAGATAGACAGAGACGACGACAGACTGTGAAGCGTCTTGAGTCTGTGAAGACTAAGACTGAGACTCAGACTCAGAGAGAAAAAAAAAAAAAACGATTTCCTTTTCTATAACTTTTACACGGCGTCGTTGTTTTTATTTGTTTTTCTTTTTGCCAAATGATAATTACAGACAGGCGACAAATGCAGACAGTCAGCAATAACAACAACAACAACAACAGCAGCAGCAGTAACAGCAAGCAAGCAAACAAATAACAACAACAACAATAGCAAATACAAGAAATGTTCGTGTGGCAGGCAAAGACACGCCCACGCGCATAAGATTTTTGCAGATACAGATGCAGATACAAATGTATGTAGCAGCCAATGCCTCCTCTGACTCTTTGACTGTCTGTCTGTCTGTCTATCTGTCTGTGAGTCTGTTGCATGCAGTCAGCATATACAGCATATATATAGCATATAGTGTGAGGCATGCAAATTTCTGTACGTAATAAATTTTGTTTGTTGTACAACAACAGCAACAACAGCAGCAGCAGCGACGGTAGCGTCAGCAGCGAGAGGTATACAAAAATTATGTCAGGCCGAAAGCAAAAGTTAAGCGAGAACTGTGACAACAGCCAAAAAGTGAAAATTATGACACGTTTTTTTTAACAGTTGTTGTTGCTGTTGTTGCTGCTGTTCGTTTCTTTTGTGTGTGAAAGTCAAGTCATAAATACGCATATTAGCCTGATTTTATGTAAGGCTAAAGCTATAGATATACTCCATACTTATATATAGATATATATGCATATTCACACTGGCGAAATCAACAGCAGCAGAAATTTTATACGAATTTTATGTGAAATTTTTTTATATATATTTTTTTTTTTTTTTGAGAAAATATATTTTTAAAATTTATTAAATATTTTAATTTAATTATAAGCTGAGAAATTTTCAAGAATTTCAATAATAAAATAGTTTATTTTTTCTTTTGAAGTATATTTGAAATTCATTACAAAATTTAATTTAATTAAAAGAGAAACATTTCAAAAAAATAAGCTGAGAAAATTTCAAGAATTTCAATAATAATAAAACAAAAATAAAAAAAAAATAAATTATTAAAAAAAATTATTTATTAATATTTTTTTTTCTAAAATTTCAAAAAAAAGAAAAAATATATAAAAAAAATTTGAAATTAATTTAAAAAAAAAATTATTTATGTCTGTTGCAAGCTTTCTTTATTTATGTAGCAAGCTTTGCAAATTTTAAATAAAATTAAACAATTTTTTTTTTTGACAAAATATATTTTTGAAATTTATTAAAAATTTTAATTTAATTATAAGCTAAGAAAATTTTAAGAATTTCAATAATAAAATAGTTTTTTTTTTTTTTTTAAGTATATTTGAAATTTATTAAAAATTTTAATTTAATTAAAACAGAAATATTGTAAGAAAAATAAGCTGAGAAAATTTCAAGAATTTCAATAATAATAAAAAAAAAAATAAATCTATAAAAAAAAATTATTTATGCTTTAATATTTATTTCGAAAATTGAAAAAAAAGAAAAAATATATAAAAAAAATTTGAAATTAATTTTTGAAAAAAATTTATTTTTGTCTGTTGCAAGCTTTCTTTATTTATGTAACAAGCTTTGAAAATTTTAAATAAAATTTATACAATTTTTGTTTTTTTTTTTCGAGTGTATTGAAGGTGTGATATGTGAGCAGATAAATGATAAATAAATTATGAGTATGCTGTGTGTGTGTGTGTGTGTGCTGCGTGTGTATGATGTACGTGTAATTGTTGCAGTCACTATATGCTTGAGTCGCATATTTTTCGCTGTCAACTGTTGTGTTCTCATGGCGTAATTAAGCATAATTAGCTCTGCCAGCAACAGCAATAACAGCAACAACAGCAAGAAGAGCAACAAAAGCGTAGATGTTGCTCAAATTGAGGCTGTAACTAAAAGCTGAAAATGAAACTGAAACTAAAGCTGTTGCTGTTGCTCTTGTTGTTGTTGTTGCTGCTCTTGTTTTTGTTGTTGCTGTTGCTGCTGAATCGCAGTCGCATTCACAGAGGTTGGGGATTATTTTGACAGATTTCACTTAAATATGTGCAGGAAATGTTAAATCTCTCCAGACACACACACACAGAGAGAGAGAGAGACAGAGAGACAAAGATACAACGCATTGTTGTTCAAGTTAAACGACCAACTGACTGACTGACTGACTGACTGACTGACATATTGTGGCTGTGTGTGTGTCTCTGTGTGTTCTCCCTTCCATTTCGTTGTAATTATTTGCATGCAACTTTGTGTAAGTCATTTTGTGGTCAACATTAAGGCCCTGCCCCGGTCAAAACTAAAATTATCCAAGCAAACAGACAACAGACAGACGGATGGACAGACAAAAACAGACACACAGCATCATTCTGACCAAAAATGCGACCAAAGAAACTTAGCTAGCTGTAGAAGCAGCAGCAAGACGAGCAGCAAGACGAGCAGCAGCAACACGTTAATAACATTAAAGAGCTACAACAACAGCAGCAACAACAACAACATGCACAAACTTGACCAGCTTGTAACCCAAACGGATCTCAAAAAGTTCTCATCTACCAAGTCGCCATCATCATCGCCATCGCCATTGCCATCACTGTCGACGTCTGCAACTACGTCTACGTCTACGTCTACGTCTGCATCTGCGTCTGCGGTTGATTTTTATGGTTTCATTAGTACTCCACATGCATGCTACATTGGTCTATAGTCAATGTCTATATGCTAGCTGCGTAGTTGTTGTTGCTGTAGTTGTTGCAGTTGTTGCTATTGTTGCTGTTGTTGCTGTTGCTATTGTTGCAGTTGCTGTTGTTTCTCTTGCAGCAGTTGCTGTTGTGTCTCTTGCAGTTGTTCTTGTTGCTGCTGCTGCTGCTGCTGTTGTTGTTGTTGGCAATTGTAGATGTTACCGCTGCTGCTGCTGCTGTTGCCATTCCTATTACGCTTGCGTAGCAGCAACTTGCGTTAATGCTGGCCAGCATGTTTTAGCCGGCGCTCTGTTGGCCTGACTCCGATTTTGCGGCCTGAGAAAATTCTACTGACCCAAAGAACTTTAACTTTTTTTTTTTTTTTGAGTGGCATTGTTCAATTTTACAACAGACAAAAGCAACATCAGCAGCATCAATAGCAGCAGCAACAACAGCAACAACAGCAACACAAGCAAGAAATTTCACAAGCCGCTTTCTGATCATTTTTTTGTTTTTCTACAATAACTTTTTCTTTTTTTTTCGACTTGCTGCGGTTAAAGCTTTAGTTGCAGCAGCTACAAGCTTGTCAAGAGCAAGTGAGACAGAGAGAGGGAGAAAGAGAAGTTGCAGCATATTACAAGTGCTTGTAAATTAGCTATTAAATTTACCCTTGACGCAATTTAAACACAAAATAAAGGCTAATAATAATTTGGCTAACAATTTGTTATTTACCCAACGCTATGTTAAATCTCAGCTAAAGTTGCAACTGTCAGTGCGACATATTTGAGCGAGTCGTTTTCAATAATTTGTGGCAACCGACAGCAAGCACATAAGGTGGGGCAATACAACAGCAACAGCAGCCATAGCCACAGCCACAGCAGCAACAGCAACAGCAGCAGCAACAACAAGAAATTGCGGAAATTGCCAATCGAAATGGAAAACATTTTCATTATTTTTGCTGCTGCTGCTGCTGCTGTTGCTGCTGTGACTACAGCCATAAACATGTTGCATGAACTGCCCAGGTGGGAGAGTAGACATGTATTTCTCTCTCTCTCTCTCTCTGTCTTTTCATATGCGTGTGTGTGCTTGTGTGTATTTGTAAATTTATAGCTTGAAACATAAATTCGCTTGGCATTGGAAAACATATTTTTGCAAGCAATGCGCGAAATATTGTCAACTCGACCATCTACAACTTTTCCGACATTTTCGTATATTGAACAATATTTTTTATTATTTTTTTTGTAATATACCCTGTAAAATTGTTAAACTTGGGGTATATTAGCTGCATAGAAATGTGACAGTTAAATGAAATTTAAAGCCATGAAAAAAACTGACTATAAATATAGTTGCATTTACAGAGTATTTATATAGTCATGCATACCCCATCTCCCCCCCTGGCTGTTTACTTTGCACAGAGTCTATGTCTAGTTTATAGGCTGACATTGCCCCCATTGATTTATAACAATTGGCGTCACTGTGCGCCGCCAAGTGCTATAAACAAGAAAAAAATTTTTTTTTGTAATTAATCGAAGCCGCCACTTGGCTTATGGCTAATAACTTGCATTTGGCCAAGCATAAATAAATTAATAAAGAAATAAAATAATATAAAATAAAGCCCATGGTCAAATTAGACACAGAGCATTTGCTGTTTAGCTTCTTTTTTTTTCCTTTATATTTTCTTCTAGTTTTTTTTTTTTTTTGATTGCATGTCAGCGCCTAGTTTTTTTTTTTTTTTCTAAGACGCAAAGCGTTCATCGTCGTTCTACTATTGGCTCATAAAATAGATAATTTGTTAAGCTGGCGGCACAGGACATGTTATGCTGCAATATCAGTTGCATATTGTTGCCACTGGCCATATTGGCCACATGTGGCGGCGTGCCTGCTGTGTGTTAGCCCACCCGCTGCCTAAGCAATTAGATGCTCAAGCATGCAGGACATAAGTCCTGCATAATATATATATTTAATATACATAGAGTGTGAGAGAGACAAGTAATTCAACTGCGACTGTGACTGCGACTGTGACTGCAACATCGAATTTTTTATTCAACATTCAAATGTGCCAAAAAAAGGTGTGTCAATTGGAGCGGGGGGAGGGGGGGGGGGTCGCTATGTATGACTATGGGGCGCAGCCAGTGATTTATGCAATGCACATATAGCAACATGCGAGGGGCGTTCAAACAGTTCGAGCTCGAGTGTTGTAGAAGGCAGCGGCTGTTAAAGGGGCAGCTCGTAGTATTGCCATAAATATGTCAATATAAACAGCACAGACGCAACAACAACAGCAACAACAGCAGCAGCAACAACAGCAGCAGCAATAACAAGCGCCGAAAAAAAATACAAAAAAAAAAATAAAAATAAAAAACATTTCAATAAAAATCAAAATCAATAACAAAAAAAAAAAAAAATATTTAAAAAAAAAAATTTAAAAAAAAAATAAAAATAAAACACACAAAATCAATAACAAAAAAAAAAAAAAAATATATATATATATATATATATATATATATATATATATATAAAAATAATGTCAACGACTTGCAAATGCTCTATGAATACTATAAAAATCAAGTGCTCTTTGTGTCTCTCTCTCTCTCTCTCTGCGTATATCAATTTCACAATGCAAAATACTCATCAAAATTGTTACAGTGTAACATATTTTTGTGCGACGCTATCAATTTTAATGCGCCTTTGTTCAAGGGGTTGACTTTTTATGCTGCTTGCCAGCATTGACAATTGCCTACAAATTGGCGCAACATACGTGCAACATATAGTATAACTAGCTATTTTTTTTTTTTCAACTGGTATTCATGATATAGCCACAGGGGTTGAGTAATCGCCATCGCCATCGGTATCGACATCGACATCAGCAACAGCAGCAGCAGCGACATCGACCTAAACGTCGTCGCGGTCGCCATTGCGGCAGCTCCAAAAAAAAAAAGGAGAAAAAACTCCATTGCCAAAGCTTTTGTCCAGGTGTGCAGAGCTGACGCAGCAGCAATAGCAGCAGCAGCAATACAAACATTGTTGCCACTACTGCGACACACAAAATGTGTTGCTCACTCACATGGCAGACCCCATTCTGTGGCATGACACCGTTGAAGGTGGCCCACTGCCCAGCTTGTTATTTGCTGCCGCTTGATGGCGCCCCGAAAACAAACAAAACAAAACAAAAACTTTTGTATAAGCCAAAAACCTTAGCCACCTGGATATATATATATATATATATAAATATCTGGGCTGCGGCATGTTGCATGACTCAGGTTCAAGTTGGCCGCATGACTTTCAGCGCGCTGACACACAAAATAAAATCAAATGGCAGGCAGCCAGCCAGCCAACCAACCAACCAGCAGCAGCAGGCGTTTATAAAAATACTCAACGAGTAATACGAGAACCAACAATATCCAGAATGTTGACTACGTTGACTACGTAAAGTAAGAGACGGAAGAAATACACAATGTACAGTGAATATGCGGCATTTTTATATTAAAAATGCAATACAGAACATGTGCTGTTACTGCTTACTGTTTGCCACAAAATGCTATACGCGCGCGCGGTACAGACACAAACGTTTAAACTGTTGACTGTTGCGGGTGTTGAGGTAGTTAACGGTGAGTTTGAGGTAGAGTTTGTTGGTGTTGGTGTAGCGCGATGCGCACAAAGATTTTCTACAGATTTTTTTTTTTGTACAGATTTCAGTGTGTGGCACGACACAACACAAAGGGTTGCATAAACAATGACTTAAAGGTCAAAGCATAAAAATGAAATCAGCTTCAAGCTAAGCTGTAAATAAAAAGATATTAAATTTAGATAAATATTGAAACTTTAGTCAGAAAACAAAATTTAAAAATAAATAAATAAATTTTATTTTCAAGAAATAAAATTAAATTTTAAATTGTCAAAAATAAAAATAAATAAATACATATTTTAAAAAATTAATTTAATTTTTAAGAAATTAAAATTAAACTTAAATTGTCAAAAATAAAAAAAAATAAATACATATTTTAAAAAATTAATTTAATTTTCAAGAAATAAAATTTAAATTTAAATTGTCAAAAATAAAAATAAATAAATACATATTTTAAAACATTAATTTAATTTTCAAGAAATTAAAATTTAACTTTAATTGTCAAAAATAAGAAAAAATAAATATTTCAAAAAAAAATTTTAAAAAAAAATATAAATTAAAATTTCAATAAATACATTAAAATTTAAATTTTCAAAAAAAAATTTTTTTATATAAAATAAATTTTATCTTAAAGAAATTAAACTTAATATTTAAATTCTCAAAAAAAATCCTTTTTCAAGAAATTTGAATTGTCAAAAATATAAATAAATAAATAAATATAAAAAAATATTTTTAAAAATTAATTTTATTTTCAATAAATTAAACTTAAATTGTCAAAAAAAAATATAAAAAAATTTTTTATAAAAATTAATTTAAATTTTAAGAAAATTTAAAATTTAAATTTAAAAAAATAAGTTTATATAAATTTTATTATGAAAAAAAAATTGATAAATTCAAATTAAAAAAAAATTAATTTTCGAGAAACTAAAATTTAATTTGTCAAAAATAAAAATATATAATTAAATAAATAAATAAAAATAAATAAAAAGTTTACAAAAAAATTTAATTTTCAAAAAATTAAAATTTAAATTGTAAAAAATAAATATATATAATAAATAAATAAAAATAAATAAAATGTTGAAAAAAAATTTAATTTTCAAGAAATTTTTTAAATTGTCAAAAATAAAAAATATATATAAATAAATAAGTAAAAATAAATAAAATTAAAAAACAAAAAAGTTGCATTTTCAAAAAATTAAAATTCAATTTAAATTGTCAAAAATAAAAAAAAAAACGGAAATAAAAATTTGAAAGTATTTTCCGGCTAATGTGACAAGAACATGCTATCAGCAACGCAGCGTCTCTTAAAATTTTAATAGGCAAAGTTGGTAGTAGTTTGTCAGAGCATAGGTTAAGGTTCCTTTAGATTCATTAGAAAAGTCAGCCAAGCATTTCTGGCCAATTACGTTTCCACTGACCTACATCTTATTAATTTGGCTAATGTAAAGAGTCTCAGCAACAATAACAAAAAAAAAACAAAACGAAAATTGCCTAAACCACATAAGTGACAAAGCTAGAGAGGCTCAACACTATGGGGAGCAAGGCAAAGACTTGCGCTTATGTGCTGCTGCTGTTGCTGTTGCTGCTGCTGTTTCTGCTGCTATTGCGGCGTGCTGTGGGGTGTTGCTGGTAACCTACATGGCCAGCTAACTTGAATGAGTGTCAAAGCTATTTTGCGCTAATTGCCTTTTACGATTATTTTCACATTTGGACGACGTGCGAGCAAAAGCGAAGGCCCGCCCCAAGAGCAAGAGCAATAGTAAGAGTAAGAGCAAGAGTTCCCGCACTCTGTCTCTGTCTCTTATATCCAGGCATTGCTTGAAATTGAAGTTGCTATTTGGCAGCCAAAGCTGTTGCTATTGCTGTTCCAAGTGCCGCACACTTACGCGCACGCATGACTACACACAGACATGGAGAGTGTGTGAGAGAGACAGACAACACTTTGGGAGTTGGCAGCAAAGTCCTCAATGTACGTCAGTCTTCTACTATGAAGGCATCTGTACAGCTCAAGCATGCACGAGTGCGCCACATTACACAGCGAAAAGAGACAAGCAAAAGTCTCTTAAAGAGAGAGAGAGACAGAGCTTTGCTAGCCGCTGCTGCTGTCGCCTAACTGCTGCAGCAACGTGGCACGCAACATATTCGCTTATTAAATTGAATTAAATTTTTCGTACGTTTTATTTGCCGGCACTTTTCGTGCGATGTGAGGCCGCTGTGGGTTAATGTCACACCACCAACAATAACAACAGCAATAACTACGACAACTGTGTGCAAGCTCAGGGGGCAAACAACAAAAACATGAACTGGCGAATGCCATTGCGCTTAACATTTATTTTTTTTGTATTTTTTGTTGTTTTTTTTTTGTTATTATGGTCAATTATGGCTAACGGCATTTGTCGTTTTCGTTGTCGCATAGTCGTTGAAGTTTTCGTTGTCGATTCAACATCACACTACTCTTCCGCTATGCAGAAGTTAGGCCACCTTCTCTCTCGCTCTCTCTCCCACTCTCTATGCGACAATACTAAATATGAAATTGATGATGCTACATTGTAATTGTGGGGCGTGTTCAGCAGCCCAAGCACAGCTGTGTATAGTAACCCATGCAACCCATAACTGACAGTCAACTGACCCAGTTAACATTCATATAGCCAACAAACTCTCGCACGTGCATTTCAGCTATGCTGCCCTGACTGTATATCTGTGTGTGTTAGCAACAGAAGAAATCAATTTATAAGCACATAGCTAGCACACATAGCTAGCACCATTTCACGTATCTTATTGATGATTAATACTTATCGATAATTGTGCAATGACCTTGCCCGAAGAGCCGGAAAGAAAAGCCCATACTTAGATACTTAGATACATTAATTGACTTTTAAGCAGCAGACAACAAATGGTTTATAATAAAAGACGCAAAAACTTAAACAAGAAGAAGCACACAGAGAACCACAACAAGCAACAAACAACAACAAAAAAAAACTGTATATAGCTAAAACTAAAAAAAAAAAATAAAGCTAAAAAGTTGAACTGGGAATACCCTAAATGTGCTACAGTGGAAGGTTGCAGCCCTCAAATAAATGTTGATGCAGACTTTGAAGATTTTAAGACTTTTCGTAGCAAAAGCAAATTTTAAAGCTTTTATTTTCTTTTCGATTTGAACTTGAAAAAATATTAAAAAAAAAAAAAATATACAATTTTATTTTTTTGCATTATTTAATTAATTTATTTTATTTATTTATTTAATTTTAATTAAGTTAATTCCATATTTTTACGATATAAACTTGAAAAAATTCAATTTTATTTTGTAGTATTTATATTTATATTTATTTAATTTACAATTTATATTTTTTTATTTATTTACAATTTATTTAATTTCAGTTATTTTAATTTATTTCTTTTATCTATACTTTAAAAAATAATAAAAAAAATACAATTTTATTTTAATTTATTTAGTTTATAAATTGTATTTTATTTTATTTATATTTTTTTAATTACTGAAAATTTATTTACTTAATTTTAATTTATTTTTTTTTGATAAGAAATAAAAATTTTTTTAGCTTCATTTGTTTTTTTTTTTCTTTTAATTTTTAATTTATATTTTTTTTCCATATGAACTTAAAAAAATATATAAAAAAAAATACAATTTTATTTTTAATTATTTAGTTTATAAATTGTATTTTATTTTATTTATATTTTTTTAATTACTTAAAATTTATTTACTTAATTTTAATTTTTTTTTTTTTTGATAAGAAATAAACATTTTTTTTCTTTTAATTTTTAATATATATATTTTTTTTTTCCATATGAACTTGAAAAGAATATTTAAAAAAAAAAATACAATTTTATTTTTATTTATTTAGTTTATAAATTGTATTTTATTTTATTTATATTTTTTAATTACTTAAAATTTATTTACTTAATTTTAATTTTAATTTTTTTTTTTTCGATATGAAATTGCAGAAATAAAAATTTTTTAGCTTCATTTGTTTTTTTTTTCTTTTAATTTTTAATATATATTTTTTTTCCATATGAACTTGAAAAAATATTTAAAAAAAAATACAAATTTATTTTTTTTTCATTTATATTTTTTCATTTTCAATTTATTTTTTATTTATTTATTTAATTCAATTTTCTTTGCGATTTGAACTTGAAAAAATATTAAAAAAAAAAAAAATATTTTTGTATTTTATATTTTATTTTGTATTTATTTAATTTAATTTTCTTTATTTTGTTTTATTTGTATTTTTTTTTTTATTTTATTTGTATTATTTTAATATAAAAAATTTAATTTTTATTTTTAGTGCATTTATTTATATATATTTATATTTTATTTTTCTTTATGCTCAGCAACTATAATTGTTAAATCTCTTAAGTCAATTTGAAGGGTATCAAAATAATTTTATAAAATTTATTTTATTTATTTTATGTACAACAGTTAATCATGCAGGCAAACGTTTTGTCTGTCCAATAAGTTTTAGCTACGAAACAAATGGACAGACAGTTAGACAGAAAGAGTTAGACAGTTAGACTGTTAGACAGAAAGAGTTGTATATATATATACATATATATAAAGTATTAACTGCTGACTAGTTGCTCATCACATTCTGTATGGCGCATGGCTATAAATAAAACGGGCTCATTCTAAGCTTAGATTAATGTATGTGCGCGCGCCTACAAAATACTAGACGTAAGAATAATGCAAAAAAAAAAATAACAACATTAAATAATACTTTATACTTTAGCTGAAGACAAAGAGAGAGGGAAGGGAAGTGGGGAGGGGGGAGATAAACATGTTTGAAGAAGTTATGTACAAAGAACATGGCAAGTTTTAAATGCTAGCAAATCATGTGCACAAAGCTGAATGCCAAGATTGTTGGCATCGTTGAAATAGCCAAGTATTTCAATAGTACTTTGAGTACTATAAGCAATGAGTTGTGAGTACACTGAGCAGTGAGTAGTGAATAGTGAATAGTAGTGAGCAATGAGTACTACTTCCATGGCAGAAAGCAATCATCTAATCGAGCACTTGGCACTTAATTACCGCAAACATAGAGTTTTAACGCTTACAGCTGATGACTATGAATGTTGCTTGCTGCTATGTTGTTGCTGTTGCTTGCTGCTATGTTGTTGCTGTTGCTGCTATGTTGTTGGTGTTGCTGTAACTATTACAAACCTGGCGCTATATAATTTTCAAAGCAATCATTAAAAACAATAAAAAAAAAAAAAAAAAAAAGTTAACTCCAAAGAGTTTTCAATACCCTGTAATTAAGTACTAGAAGGGCGACACGTTTTTTTTTTTTAGAGTTTCGAGTTGAAATTTAAGCAATTATTAAATTATTTGATTAGTTCAAAGCAAAGACTTTCAATAAATAATTTTTGTTATTGAGCAATTGCATGATTTTAAATTTTATTTTTTTCATAATTTGTTAACATTTAATTCTATAAAAAAAATTTATATAAAAATAAATTCAAATGTTATCTAAGTCTGTCTGTCTGTCTGTCAGTTCATGTAAGCACAAATAAAAAAGTTAGCCTGAAGTTCATTTTTTTTTAGATTTTTTTTTTTATGGCATCTTTTGCAAGTGAGCAATGCCAAGGCAAGGTGGCGGCAAGGTCGAGATGAAGTCATCATGAAGTCATATTATTTTTTTTTTTTTTGTTTGTTGCTTATGTCAAATAGACAGCTAAACACTTGCACTAACTACATAATACAAAGCTCTAATAATAATAATCGCCAATCAAGCAGCAAGCAAAGATTGTAATCACATTTTCATTTTATGCAGACAGCTGAGCAGCTAAGCTCTTGGACAATAGGCAATAGCAAAACAGTTAAGAGAGTTGTCAATGCAATGTTAGAGCTAGGCGTGGCATACATATATATATATATATATATATATATAGGAATGTCATTCATACAAATGCATAAAGCATAAAGATTGAGAGCTGCATGAACCCAACCTCAAAACAAAAAATAAAAAAGATAATTGATCAGTCTCAAGGTGTCGCAATTAGTTTAATGAAAACAAAAGAAAAGTATTTTTTTATATCTCTCTCTCACTCTCTTTATCTGCTTCTCTCACTCTCAATCAATCTTTCATATTAATTTTTTTTTGGGAAAGTTGTTTGCATGACAGACAGGAAATATTTATGAAACTCAAAGTTAACTGACAAAGAATTGTGCAACAATTTTATGATATGTGAGTAGTTGCCACACGTGTGTGTGTATCACTGTGGCATGCAACATAAATTAGAAATTAATTGAATCGTGACTGTTATTCAATATACAATCAATATGTAAATTGCACAATAAAAAAAAAAATAAAAAATAAATGAAAACTACAGCTGCGCGTCGCAAAGTGTTCAGTGACTAAGTTTCAATAATTAAAATATGGTCAGAATTTTTTAATGCATTAATTATTTGTTTAATGTTGTTGCTGATGCTGATGCTGCCTCATAAACAAAAATTGTGCCTCAAGGTTATGTGTGTTAAAGATTTGTTAACTTCTACAATAAAAAAAACACAGCAGCAACAGCAGCAGAAACAACAATAACAAAGCGTTTGCTTTGTTTACAAATTCGTCTTGCTTAATTTCCATTTTAATTATCAATATGAGCAGCAGCAAAAGGTGTTAAAAATGAAGAAGCAGCAGCAGCAGCAGCGACGACGACGAAGACTACAACGTTTATGTTTTAATCATATAATTTGGCAAGCATGTCGTATGCGCAATTTTCATCATTGACTTTGATGTTGCTGCTGCTGCTGCTGCTGCTGCTGTTAATATTAAATTATATGTTGAGCAGCTAATAATTTGTTTAATTTTATTTGATGGTCAAGTGCAGCTATAAATAAAAATGAAAATTATAACCAAATTTTGTGCAAATTTTTTAGCACAGTTAATTAGCCAAAATGTCAAATCAACAAAAAATTATAATGAAAATTTTGTGATAAGTTAACTTGGCAAACAAAACTTGACGTTTTGCAGTAGTAGTCATTGCAGTTGATATACAACAGTCTGCATGTTATCTCTCTCTCTCTCTCTGTCTGTTGCTGTTTCTGTTCATCTTGTTGCAACTGTTGTATAACATGCAATCCGAGTGTTGTTCTAGTCCATGTTTGTGCATTTGAAATTAATTTATGCAAACATTCGTACAACAAAACACACACACACATGCACATGCATGCACATGCATGTAAGACACATAAAGACAGTGTCTTAAGACTGTGAGACATGTGATGAAGCTTGAGGAACTGCGACTGCTGCTGCTGTGGCTGCTGCTGCCGACTAGAACTCAAAAGTCGAACTGAAACTCAACTTGAGCTGCGGCGCATACATAAATAAATTAAAATTGCTAATGGCTAAAAGAGAGTTAAGCGAGCCGGTGCGAGGGGGGGTTGCATGGTTTTGGCTTTGGCTTTAAGAGCGCTGCACGCCCATAATTAAAACCAGCAACGAAAAAAAACGAAAAGCAAAGAGAGAAGAGAGTGAAGATCGCGTCGACTGTCTGTGCCTGAGCTCATGGCATAAATCAATCAATTTATATTTGCCGCTGCTGCAAGGAAGGAAGAAGACTTACACTAGATGACGACTGGCAAAACTGGCAAACTTGCTAACTTGCAACTTGTAAACTTGCAACTTGTAAACTTACAACTGGCAGCTTTGTAATCTCTGCTGCAACGAGTGCAATGAACTTCACCTTCGCAAACATTTTGTGGCTAGTTTTCTGACTCTCTTTCTCTCTCTCTCTCTCTCTCTCTCTGTGTCTCCCACTAAAAAGTCATTGCAAGTTGCAAGTTACAAAAGTCGAAATGCAATTTGCTTAGCAGAGAAAAAAAAAACTTGCGACGTAATGCTGCATAACTCATTGACAATAGGCAACAACAGCAACAAGAACAACAACAACTGCTGGCAGAGCAACTGCTGGCAGACGCAGTCGCAGACAGTCGAAAACATGAACATAAGTTCAACTGTTTTTGACTGAAAATAATGAAAATAATTTCATGGCCAAAAAGAAGCGTTTGCCCAAAAAAAAAATCAAAAAAAAAAAATCAAAAAAAAAAATCAAAAAAAAAAAATCAAAAAGAAAAAAAATAAATAAATTTTCACGCCAAGAATTTTTGTCGTGATTTTTTTTTGCGCAAAAGCAAAGCGAAAACAAAAGCTCAAAAGCAATTTACCAGCGGCAAATGATAATTTAGAGGCGTGGCATGCAAATGTGGGCGCAGTTCATAGTTAACTTTAATACGAATTTCGTATTAAAATTCCAATTCGATTCACAATTCCAATTGGAGTTGCAATTGAAGTACCACAGCATATAATTAACACTTGGCAGCTGCCAAACAAGGCAACAGTTTTGAAGGCTTTCTGCTGCTAAGTTTCAGTTACACTCAACAGCAGCAGCAGCAGCAGCAGCATAATCAGCAGCAACATTAACATCATTATCAGCATTATTATTATAATTATTATTATCAACAACAACAACATCATCATCATCATCAACAGGCCAGCAATAATTTAAGCTGTCATAATGAAGCCATCGCAGCTTCCAAGTTTTGCAGCCAAACGCGAAGCAGAACAAGATGAAGAAAGAAAGAAAGAAAAAAAAACGAAAGGCTTTCACCAAAAATCGCAATGTGGCACGATTATTCTATTAAATTATTAATGAGTTCGCCTTTTCAACTTATATTTTTTGTCTATTAATGTTTAGCAGCAGCAGTAGGAGCAACAGCAACAGCAACATGAATTATTTTGCAACTTTTGCCTTTAAGTACTCAATTTTCTTAGTAAATGAAATTTCAATTTTGTTTTTTTTTTTTAGTGTATTTTATTAGGCCGACTGAAAGGCTTTCATCATGTTGCCAATAGTAGTAGTAGTAGTCTAGGCTATAAGATTTGGCGCCACACAGCAGCAGCAGCAGCGGGAGCAGCAGCACAGCGGCAGCAACATCAAAAGTATTTAAGGCTTAATCGATGGCGCTTTATTGCACTGTTACAGCTCTCTTAGTCTCTCTATCTCTCTCTCTCTCTCTCTCTCTCTCTGTCTGTTTTTTTTTGCCAACTCTAGCACAATTCTTGCAACATGCAATGCTTTTATTTTTTATTTTTATTTTATTTTTTTTCATTTTATTTTTTATTTTTTTTTATTTTATTTTTTTTTGTATTTTTTTTTTTTGTTCTGCTTCTTTTACACTTCTACAACGGCCACGCTTCGTTTATGCCGACAGCAGCTTTTCATTAGACAATTTCCCAAGAGAGCGAGAAAGAGAGAGAAGCATGTAGAGGTTTTACTGCATTTCCACTTTGTTGCATTGTGTGGCAGCTTGCCCGGGGGGGGAGTGGCAACTGCAGATTTTCATTATGTCGAGTCGCAACGCGTCGCGTCGCATCGCGTCGACACTAACAACAACTTTTACTTGTGTGTGGTACATTGTTAGCTTAATTGTTGTTGCTGTTGCTGCTTGTTGTTGCTGCTGCTTGTTGTTGCTGCTTGTTGCTGTAGTTCTGTTTGTTGTTGTTGCTGCTGTAGTTCTGTTTGTTGTTGTTGTCTTGTTTATGTTTTTGTTGCTGCTGCTGTTAGAATGTGCGCGTTATTGAGTTACGTGCTTGGCGGCACAACAGCAACAACAACAGCAGCAGCAGAGGCAGTAGTAGCAACAGCAACAACAGCAGCAGCAACAACAGCAACAACAGCAGCAGCAGTAGTCGTAGCAGCAACAAGCAACTGCAGCTTGGCACGTTTGCGTTATTTAACTGTCAGCAGCATCAGCAACAGTAGCAGCAACAACAACAGCAACAGCAGCAGCAGCAACAACAAGCAGCAGCAACAGCAATAACAACTGCAATTTAGTCAGAGCCTAGGCGCTAATTGACAGTGAAAATGTCGCGCACTTAACATTTGTCTTCATCATTGGCCCAAAATGTTGCTGCTGCTTCTTCTTTTTCAACTATTGCTGCTGCTGCTGCTGCTGTCAATCGTCAAAGTTGTAAGCGGAAATCTGAAACCTTTTTTTGCAGCCCACTTGCATATGATATACGATCTTAAAGATTTAAGCTTTATATGTAAGACTCTCCTACCTCTCTCTCTCTCTCTCTCTGTCTCACTCTCACTCTCTATCTCTCTTGCACTGCCTGCTGTGCTTATCAATTGCTCTAATCACAAATGCAACACCTACGCAGCAGCTTGGCAGCGTGGCAGCCTGCCTGCCTGCTTGCAGCATAAGGGCGAGGTCTATGTGGCAAGGCATCAAAAGTTTTGCCGCTTGCTTGCTTGCTCGCTCAGCCCACGCGCTGATGACAAGCTAAATTTGAGAGTCTTTTTTTTTTTGCAGCTTTACGATATTTATATTAATCGTTTATTATACCCTAGCAATGTGCTGCTCATGTGCTAGGGTTGCATGTGCGCTGTAGAGCAGCTGAATTAATGTAGAATTTCTCTATGTACAACTTGCGACTGTTGCATGCAACATACTTGTGACTTAGGGTAGTATGCAATCGTTTAATTGCTGTTGTTGCTGTTGCTGCTGCTGTTGCTGCTGTGGCTGTTGCTGCTGTGGCTGTGACTGTTGTTGCTGCTGTTGTTATTGTTGCTGCTGTGGCTGTGACTGTTGTTGCTGCTGCTGTTGCTCTTGTTGCTGCTGTGGCTGTGACTGTTGTTGCTGTTATAGTTGCTATTGCTGCTGTTGTTGCTGTTGCTGCTGTTGTTGCTGTTGTTGCTGTTGCTTCTGTTGTTGCTGCTGCTGTAGCTGCTGTTGTTGCTGCTGCTGTTGTTGCTGTTGTTGCTGCTGCTGATGCTGTTGTTGCTGTTGTGGCTGTGACTGTTGTTGCTGCTGCTGTGGCTGTTGCTGCTGTTGTTGCTGTTGTTGCTGTTGCTGCTGTGGCTGTTGCTGCTGCTGTTGTTGCTGCTGTTGTTGCTGTTGTTGCTGCTGTGGCTGCTGTTGCTGTTGTTGCTGTGGCTGCTGTTGCTGCTGTTGTTACTGTTGTTGCTGTTGCTGCTGTGGCTGTGACTGTTGTTGCTGCTGTTGCTGTTGTAGCTGCTGTTGCTGTTGCTGCTTCTGTTGTTGCTGTTGCTGCTATTGTTGCTGCTGTGGCTGCTGTTGTTGCTGTTGTTGCTGCTGCTGTTGCTGTTGATTTTTTACCCGTCAATGCTTTTCATTATGTTGAGTAAGCGAAAACAAATGAAAGTTTGTTTTTTTTTTTTATTATTATTCATGCTATCAATGTCTGTGTGTTGAGCGTTGTGTGTGTGTGTGTGCCTGTCTGTGCCTGTGTGTTGTTGAAGTATCTCATTAAATGTAAGTGCATTCAATGCTATGACTGCCAGCAATGATGTTGATGATGATGATGATGATAAGTTGTTGGCGCGTTGCCTTTTGACGACACACATCAAGTTATAATTGTTTCCCGGTTCAACATAACAAGCGATTGAACGATATTTTTGCACGTGGGCGTTGCGCGCGTTGAGCTAACCACGCCTACAACTTATTTTCTAACGTTTATATTGCAATTGAAAGTGAAAATTATTAATTATAGTTGCGCTGCCATAATTTTATTTCAAGCAAAAAAAAACACAAAAAAAAAATTTTATTTTGAAAAATATTTTTTGTTGTTGCTGTGTTTTTTTTTTTATTATTTTCCTAGTGGCAAGGTCGTTGCCATAGCTTTTGTCTAAGATTTTAAAGAAAAGAAAAAGAAGAAGAAGAAGAAAGAAAAAAACCAAAAGCAACTTTTAAAATGAAAGAGTTTACTTTAAGTTGATCATCAAGGTCGCTTTTGACGCTTATAACATATAAAACTTCTCTTTGATCTTTTTGCTGTATGAACAAAATGCAAATCGCTTTAGTTAAACAATAAAATACTAAATTATTATAATCGTAGAGTTGGCAGAAAGAGAGAGAGAGAGAGAAGGAGAAGAAGGAAAGCGATACATCAGCCCACGCGCAATTATCAAGCAAGCTTGACAACTTCTTTAAGCCAGCAAACAACACTTGAAAAAAAATTCAGGCGTGGTCAAAGATAAAGAAAAAAATATATAAAAAATATATTTATTTTTTTTTTTTCTTATGCGAATTTGAACTTTTAAAAATCACAAAAAAAAATTGGACTTAAGTTCTATGTCTGTCTGTCTGTGCAGTGCAAGTCTTTGCCACAATTGTTGCCTCATTACAAAATTTGACACTTTGCCTGACAGCATTTGATTTCTAGCTAGTTTTTTTTTTTGGCCGAGGCGTAAATCTTTATGCTTATGTCATTTAAGTTAATGGCAACAAGACAACAACAACAACAGCCAAGCACTTGAGGCCAGACAGCAGACAGCAGACAGCAGACAGTGGCTAAAGACTAAGCTCAAAGACGAGGCCCATGACTGACCGTTGACAGCCGTTGATAGTTTATTGAACATTTTCTTTGCGACTCAAAGTCAAAAGTTGTCAGAGTCTGTATTAGCCTAACTATAAGTATTAACTGTTAACTGTTAACTGCTGCTGCTGCTAAGCTGAGCCTTAATTAAGGCTTTAGAACCAAAAGTTAAATTAGTTTTTTTTTTTAATGGTTTTGGTTTTTAATCTAAAGCTTCCTTAGGACGCTTAAGAAGTCATGTTACACCTTCATTAGCTCAACAGTCGTCACATAATTAGTTTTTCAGCGACTCTATGTGTGTGTGAGAGAGTGTGTGTGAGAGTGTGTGTATGACTGTGTGTGTGTGTCTGTGTGTTTGTTTATTTAGTTTTGTGTTTATATTTTTGTTTATTTATTTTTGTCGCCTGGTTTTTATTTTCTTGCCAATTTTGACAGACGTTGCCTGGCTGCCTTAATGTGACCATAAGCGTGACTTGGCCAAGCGTGTTGACGTGTAGGGCAATTGTATTTTCAAATTGGTATCAAAAGCGTGTGAATCTAACTTATAAAGTTGCCTACAAATTAAGCCTTTGCCTTTTTGCCAGCTGGTCCGGTTTTTCTTTTTCTTTTTTTTTTTTTTTTGCAATTATTATTGACAGCGATTTGCGTTGATTTTTTGACCATGAAGGCAAAGCCAAAGCCAAAATGTGACAGACAATTGTTGTTGCTGCCTTGAATGGTTCAATAAGACTTTTGTTTAGCTAATTTATGCCTTCAACTTCAACTCTAACTCCAAGACAAAAAACTTCAAGCTGCAAGCAGCTGATGCTAAAAAAAACAAAAAAAAAAATCTTTAATTAAATTTTCAAAATTAATACACTTGACGCCTCGCCCCAAAACATAATGATGATGATGATGATGATGACAATAATGAACGTCAGCTGGTCTAATGTAGAGTGAAAGAGAGCGAGCAAGCGAACGAACAGCAGGCGCCAAGTTTTCATTTTTAGCCACTGCAGTGGCAACATTGGAAGAAGCCCAACAAGATGTCCGTGCGCAGCATGCCAAAGTCTATTTTCATACAAATTAAATGGCTACAAAAAAAAAAAAAACAAAAACTTGTTTCAATTATTTTTTTCTCCTTTTTTTTCTCTCTTTTTCTTTCTTATTTTTTCTCTTTCTTTTATATAAAATGTTTTGCTGCTGCTTGCGCATAGAGCAAATTGTAAATTGATAATTGCTATGCGCCACCTGTTGGCTGCTGTTGACACTAATTAAAGTTACTATCATAACTTGGTCTATTAAAAATTCTTATTTTGAGTTTATAGACTTTGCAATGGGATTTGGGAAGGCAGCAAAAAATATTGCAGATATTTTTATAATTTTGTTTTTTTTTTTAATGAAATTTTACATAAATTAATTTTAAATATTTTTCATACAACATTTTATTTTATATTTATTTTTTTTTGTGAAGCGTATTAAAACTTCGACTTGTCAATGAAAACTTGTTTCACACTTGTTTTTTGCCTCTAACTCCGTAACACTGTTAGTTTGGAGTTAATAATTCTCTTTGTTAATTATAGTAAAATTGTTGAAAGAATGAACGTAGAAGCAAGTAAGAGTGTTGCAAGTTGTAGTTGACAGTGTGTAGTGTGTTTAGTGACTCTTCAACGATGCTTGAGATATATCCTGTAATAATAATATTTTATTATTGTATAAATTAATGTGTTTGACTTTTTTTTTTCTTTCATACTTCCTGCCGCCTATGGCAATGTGTGTGTAACAGCGAGCAGTTAATATGCTTGCCGGAAATATGTATGTCGTATGGCAGTAAGAAAAAAAAGCAAGTTGCACTAATAAAAAAAAAAAAATACAAATAAATAAAAATAAATAAAAAAAATAAATAAAAAAAATAAAAAAAAAAATAGATATTTAAATTGTTAATTGACTCAATATAAAATATAATAAAAAAAAATTTAACAAAAAAAAATAATAATTAAAAAAAAAAAATGAAATTGTAAATTGACTCAATATAAAATATAATATAAAAAAATAAATAATTCAAAATAAAAAAATAAATAAAAAAAAATGAAATTGTACATTGACTCAATATAAAATATAATAAAAAAAAAATAATAATTCAAAATAAAAAAAATAAATAAAAAAAAATTAAATTGTAACTTGACTCAATATAAAATATAATAAAAAAAAAAACAAAAATAAAAAAAAAGAAATATAAAAAAATGAAATTGTAAATTGGCTCAATATAAAATATAATAAAAAAAAATAATAATAATAATAATAAAAAAAAATAAAAATAAATAAATAAAAAAAAATTAAATTGCAAATTGACTCAAAATAAAAAAAAAAAAAAAAATAAAAATTAATAAAAATAAATAAAAAAAATAAATAAAAAAAATAAAAAAAAAATAAAAAAAAAATAAAAATTTAAATTGTAAATTGACGCAATATAAAATATAATAAAAAATAAAATAAAAATAAATAAATAAACAAAAAAAAAAATAAAAATCCAAAATTACTCAATATAAAATATAATAAAAAATAAATAAAAATAAAAAAAAAAATAAATATAAAAAAAAATAAAAAAAAACGAATAAACAAAAATTAAATTGTAAATTCAATATAAAATATAATAAAAAACATAATAATAGAAAAAAATAAAATGAAAAATAAAAATAATAAAAATAAAAATAAATAAAAATAAATAAATAAAAAATATAAAATTGTAAATTGACTCAAAATAAAAATAAAAAAAAAAAAATTAAAAAAAATAAATGAAAATATAAAATTGTAAATTGACTCAATATAAAATATAAGAAAAAAAAATAAATAAAAAAATTAAATAAAAATAAAAAAAAATCAAATTGTAAATTGACTCAAAATGCAAAAGTCAAGACATAAATATAAATATAAAAATAAAAAAAATTATTATAATTGTTATTATGATTAAATTAATTGTTTGTTTTTGTCTCGTGCACTTATATAAATCTTGTTGTAATTTTGCTTGCTTTTGATGTTTATCTTATAATTTCTCTAATTTTTTGTTTTTTGTAACTCTTTCAACATAATTTTCATCAACATCTTCTTCTTTTTCTTGTTGTTCATTTTAGGTAAGTGATGTCGACCTCATAAAATCCGATGAAATAGAATTGCGGCACGTGAGTAAAAGCAACGAAATGACACAAGGCACTTAAAGTGTCTTATTTTGTGTAGTTACAGCTGCTGCTGCCACTGCTGTTGTTGTTGCTGTTGTGCATGTTGCTGTGGGGTATGGCAAAAGTTACATGTTATATCTCTCTGTATATCTATATATATATTCACTTTCTCTGCTTTAATTGCGGCCAGCTTAATTTTGATGCGTGCGCATTTAAATGCATTTAAAGAGCAACAATACACAGCAGCAGCAGCAGCAATATATACACAGCAACAACACAATAACAACAGCGACAATTTCTGTATTTTTTTTTTTGGCTTGCTCACGTACAAAAATGATTTTGTAAGGAGACGTGCAAAGAACCATAAGGGAAGCAAAGAGTTGTTGACTGTCTCTGTGTGTGTCTGTGTGTTTGTGTAAAATGTGGAAGCGGCAAAAGACTTTTTGCGAATGCTGAGCGGAACGTAGCAGAACATTTAAGCAGCTTAACCCACTTCCGTGGCACATTATCATCATCATTTTTATATATGTTGCTGTTGCTGTTGTTGTCGCTGGTTATTTTCGCTGGTTGCTGTTGCTGTCGTTAAACTGTTGCAGCTTTTTGTTGTTTTTCCTTTTTAATTTCTTTCAATTACGCCGCACTTGTCACAGAGACGCTGAAGACTATAACATAAAATGGCAATGTGCCTCTTGTGGGCCCTCAATCTATGTTGTCTCTGCCTCTGTGTGTGTGTGTGAAATTCCCTCATTAATATTGCATGGATAAATATACGCAGAGCATCTAATGAGCATTAAAATGCCTTCACCTGTAGACAGCAGAGCAACAACAACAGCAACAGCAGCAGCAGCAACAGCAGCAGCAAACATTTTGAAGACACACGCAGACAACATTAAACAACATTTACTTAATAAGCTTTCAATGCTTATGATGTGACAGTTTATGATTCTCTGCCACCCCCACTCTCTCTCTCTCTCTCTTTCTCTTTCTCATACACACTCTCTCTCTCTCTTTCTCTTTTGTTTTTCATTTAATTAGAATCATACGAAAAAATGTTTTTTTTTTCTTCTTTTTTGTAGACTGTGAAAAAATTTCACAGTTTGTTCTCTAGAATAGAGTCCACAGAGTCTATGGCCCGACAATGGCCAAGTTACAGCATGCCAACTTTTTGCAGCAGGTTGCAAGCTGTTTGCTGCTGCTGCTGCTATTGCTGCTGCTGTTACCTATTGCTATGTTCAATTGATGCGCCAGCAACATGGCAGGCAACACAAAACCAATTTAGGAGTCCCAAAACAGGCAAAACTCATCGCGTACTCGTATTGCATGCACAGATAAAACCACAACGCGCATCTACAAGAAGCAGCAGCAGCAGCAGCAGCAGTAAAAACCAAAAACCAAAAACGAAAATTGAACAAACAACAAAAAATGGAAAAGAAAAAAAAAAAGCAGCAAAAGGAAACTGAAGAAGATGTGCAACACTGTGCAGCAACAGCAGCGGCAGCGGCAGCCTCTCTCGTAATAATGGCAATGGGATACAAAATGTGCAGGCCGTAAAAACAAATGAAGCTAAACCAAATGCCAGGCGAGCATAGCTAATGTTAACATTGCCTAATGCCATTGACTAAGCTTCGTACGGTTCGCTATAGTTTCAGTGTAGGGAGGGGAAGGGGGGGGAAGGCAGCGCTCTAACAGAGATACTGACGCCGAGTCGAAGGCTGAAACTGAGGCTAAGGCTGAGGCAGAGGCTGACCAGGCGCACTTTCAGTTTTCAAATGAAGGCCTGCAGACGGCCTATACAACAACAACAACAACTGTAACAGCAGAAGCGGCAGGCAGCAAGCAACAGATAACAAGAAAATAACTAAAAAGAAAATTCAGTTTGACGAATTGTAGTTACACTTGGGAGAAAAAAAAATTTTCAAAATAAATTATTAATATTATTTATTTTTTTTTTATCAATTTTTAAAATTAAATTAAAATTTTTGATAATTTGTTTAACATTTAACAAAAATTTTAGAGAAATTTTGAATAAAATAAATAAATAAATAAATATTTTTAAAATAAAATTAAAAATTTTCAAATATTTTCATTTTAAAAAATTTAAAAAAAAAATTTAGTAAAATATTAAATTGAATTAAAAAAAAAAAAAAAATTTTTTTTAAAATATTTATTTAACATGAAATTAATATTATTTAAAAATAATAAATTCAAAATTAAAAAAAAATGTGTTATTATTTTTTTTTAAGATTTAAAATTGAAATGAATTTTAACAATTATTTTCCAATATATTTTGGACTCAAAAATTTTAGTAAATAATTTTCAAAATATAAATTTAAAAGAAAATTAATTTTTATTATTAAAAAAAAAAAAAAAAATTATTTAAGAATTTTTTTAATATAAATATGTATATATTTTTTTTGGTTTAAAAAAAGAAATTATTTTTTCCAATTTTTTTTCAACTTATTTTAAATTTCAAAAATTTAAGCAATTATTTTTAAAATTTATTTTGCATTAAAAAAAAGTGACCTAAATAATTTGAAAAACATTTTTTCAATATAAAATTATTTTTTATTGTATCAAAAAAATAATTTGAAATTTTTGTATTATTTTTTTTTAAGATTTTTAAAATAAAATAAATTTTTTTTTCAAATTATTTAAAATTTCAAAAATTTAAGCAAACATTTTTCTAATCGATTTTGCATTACAAAAAAAAAGTGTGGAAATAATTTGAAAAATTTTTTTTTATTATTTTTTATTGTATCCAAAAAATAATTTGAAATTTTTGTATTATTTTTTTTAAGATTTATAAAATAAAATTAATTTTGACTAGTTTTTTTCAACTTTTTTTTAAATTTCAAAAATTTTAACAAGCATTTTTTAAATCTATTTTGCATTACATAAAGAGTGTCGTAAATAATTTAAAAAATATTTTTTTTTTTTACATTAAAAAATAAAATTTATTTCAAACCTAGATAAAAATGTTAAAATCCACTAAAAAATAAAATTCTATTAAGTTGTGCAACAACGGCAACAACAACAGACAAGAGCAAGAGCAAGCAAGACAATGTTTAAATTTAATGAGCTTTGCCCCACTGTACATTGTATATACAGTGTGGTGTATAGTGTATTAAAGGCTCAAAGCTCAAAGATTCATTTTTATGGGCAAAGTCAAATAGGAAAAACAAAATAGAAGTTAATCTAATAACAAAGATTGAGCGCAATAATTTTAGCGATTGGCAGCGCAGATTTACCATGCACACAGAAGGGTCCTAAGATTTGAGCTCTGAGGTCTGAGGTCCGAGTGTTCCTAAGAGTAGTTTCCCTTGTCTTCTCTTAGCTGTTTAGCTGTCCAGCTGTCGTCCAGCTATAGCTATAGAGCGAAAAAAGTAAAAACCAGCATCAAGTAAAAGGGAGCGTCTGTCGTTGTCTTTTCCAACATAAAGTTGCAGTCAATGGTCTGCAGCTGCAATATTGTCAGCGGTGTAGAGAGAGAGAGAGTAGCAGGCAAGGCTAAAGGCAACTATAAAGTGTCCAGAGGGGAGGGGGGAGGAGTGTAAGAGAGCGAGAAGGAGAGAGCGTGGCCAAAGGCTCGTTAGCGTTTTGGCCTCAGCAAGTGCAACAGCAACAGCAGCTGCTGCTGCCAAATGGAAGTTGGAGCCGCTTTGGCTGCACTTGTTTCACTTTGTGTATCTGTGTGTGTGTTTCTGTGTGTGTGTGTGTGTATAGCGTATCTAATGGTTACATTTTAGTGCATACAAACGTATCTAATCGTCTAAACGTTTTATTAAATTACGTTAGTCGATGCCTTTGTTCAAGCAAGGCGGCGGCGGCAGCGGCAGCGGCAGCGGCAGCCAATCGAATTTCTTGTTGCATCATTGTTGGCCAAATGCTTGTTTTTTTTTTTGTTTATATTACTCTGCCTCTTTCTCTCTCTGCCTCTCTCTCTCTCTCTCTCTTAATCTCTTGCTCTGTGTGTGTTTTGTATTGTTTTGTGTGTAACGCCATGACCTTGCCCAGCTGCTGCTGCTGTTGCTGTTGCTGTTGCTGTTGCTATTGCTGCCAGGTTCAAGGTAATATTTATGAGACTTTGAAATTGGTGCAATTCGTGAATTTGTTGCTTTGCTTTTGCTTTTTTATTTTATTTTTTTCTTTTGCTATTTGGCAATTGTTGCTGCTGCTGCTGCTGCTGTTTAAAGTCATGCCACACAGTAGTAGTTGTAATTGCCAGCAGCGACAGCTGTAACAACAACAACATGAAAACATTTTGACAAGTTAAACAAGTTGACAGCGTAAACAAAAGCAAAGCAACAAAAGCAAACAACAGCAGCAGCAGCAGCAACAACAATAGCAGCAGCAGCATCAACAGCAGCAGCATCAACAGCAGCAACAGCAGCAGCAGCAGCAAAACTTATGCGAAGAACGAAAGTTTTTGCATAGATAAACAAAAGTCAGGTAAAATGGCAGCTAGATTCTAGCTAGATTCTGGCTATATTGCGCTTAGCTGAAAGGCTCAAAAGAAAATATGGGCATGGTCTAAATGCCAAAATGTTGACAATGGCATTGCTAGAACAAAAGACACTTTAGCAGCAACAAAAGCAGCAGCAACAACAACAGCAGCAACAACAACAGCAGCAACAGCAACAGCAGCAACAGCTTGAGGGCAGCATGCAAAAGCTGTTCGTAACTTTCATGAAAGCAGCGACAACAAAAGCAAGCGACAGCAGCAACAACAACGAGAAGAACAACAGCAACAGCAGCAGCAGCAACAACAGCAGCAACAACAACAACTTGCCACATGCAAGCTGCAAGTTCTACAAATGAAATTGAAATCGAAAACGAAATCAATGCATGCATATGTATAGATATATAGCAGCAACAGCAACAGCAACAGCAGCAACAGCAGCAATAAGAACAACAACAGCAACAGCAGCAGTTGCTGCTGGGTCAGCAAAATCGAATAGCAGTTGCTCGCAATGAAATCAAGAGCTAAAGCTGCAGC
>JBAMBR010004082.1:117500-159423 GCA_037044475.1 Zaprionus obscuricornis
AAAAAAGCAAAAGAAGAAGTAAAAAATAAAAAAAAAAAAAAAGGTTCAGTTTCAGCAGTAATAAAAATCAAATCAACAGAATCATACGATAACTTCCTTGAAATCAAAGACACGAAGACAAGCTGCAAACAATTTTGATACATTTGTTGCTCATTTCAATGTATATGTGTGTGTGTGTGTGTGTGTGTTGAAGGGAGTAGTAAAAAGGGGGGAAAAAAATTGAGAGGTCGCTGAGCTGAGTTGAGCTGAGCTAAGTTGAGCTGAGATCTTGTTAATCCTTTGACGTGACGTCTGTTCATAATTTGCGCTCATATTTCATATATGCTGGCTATAAAACAGAACTTTGGCCTTGCGGCATTTTGAAAGGTTTCACTGATTGAATATTCTAAAGTAACTTTGTCGTAAATCATCGAGCCGGACAGTTGAGTTCTTGAGTTCTCGAACTCTTTGCACTTATGGCATATGGCATATGGCTTTTGCCTCTTGCTTCTTGTCTCAACATGAGCTTATGGCTCATGGTTGTTGCGCTCTTGTTGATCTCTCTCTCTCTCTCTGTCTCTGCGTTTTAACCCTTTTATTTCTTTAGCTTCTTTTGCCTTTGCCAAAATGTTGCATATAATGATATGCATGCGAGTTTTTTATGCTGTATTGGTCAGCGGGCGCGCGCTATGTGTGGAAAGACAGTTGAATGTTATTTTATTACAAGACTTTTGAATGCCAATGCGAACTTCTACATCTACATCTGCTACGTCTGCGTCTACAACTGCGTCGCTTTGTCAAATGGCAAAAGCTATTTAATCAAAAACAAAAGTCTCACAATCTGTTGGTTCAGTCAACCCGAAACGTTGATCCAGAGCCAAACAAACATTGACTTCATCATCATCATCATCATCATCATCATCATCATCGTCTTTCATCTTCATCTTTATCTCCATTTCCATTTGCAACTACAACATGAAACTTTACCACATTCTAAATGCCAATCGTTTGCTATAAATAAAAAGGCAAAAGCAGCGCTTGCTTTTAATTTTAATGAACCATAAAAATTCACACGCACAACAACAAAAAAAAAAAAATTATTATGACTCCACAAGAAGGTTGACACAGACTTAGGGAACACATATTACAGATATGAAAGAGAAAGAAAGAGATAGAGAACACAAATACAAATACAAAATGAAAATGTTAATGAAACGTAAAGAGATGCTAACAAAACAAATCAACACACAGTTTTAACATTAAGTAGCTTGGGACTCGCAGTTTTTCTCAGCAAACAGAAATCAGACAAAACAGACGAATAGACAAAAAAAAAAAAAAGGCAAACAGACGAACAGAAATACATAATAATAAAAAGAAAAGAATCAAAAGAAATGACAGTGTCGCGACAGAGAAAGAGTAGGGGGCGAGCAGCAAGACGTAGTTGATGAAAAATGCTCAAAAATTCGAAAGAAAACTATTAAACAACTGTCCCTCGATGCTTATCTTGAACAAGAGAATCTCAAACTTGCGCACAGCATTTGCTTAGAAATTAGAGCCCAAAACAAATGCCCAAAAAGTTGAGCAAAGAAAAACCCTCCCTCACTTTGCCCCTCAATAACATCAGCAAACACACTCACTCACTCACTCACTCAATCTGTCTCTCTTTCCCTCCCTTTCTTTCATTCTCTCGCTCTTTACATCTTCACATTGCTTGCTACCATTACTCTCATGCACGCGTGCGCTTTATCTCTCTCGCACACATTTGCACTGTCTGCCGCTCTGTCACTCTCGATAGATCTAAAGACCGGTTTAACAGTGCTCTGCTAAGCCGCTGTTAACGTAACGACGCGTCTCAGTCGACAGCGACGTTAACGTTGACGTTGACTGCAAGTTCTGGGCACTCAACTCGACAGCTCTCAGAACCGTAGCTCGCATTTCATTAGCTTCGCATCCAGCGACCGGTTCATTCCACTATCGTTGTCGCTTCCAGCGTGATCTGTGCGCGTGCGCGGCTCTAGCAAAAATAAAAAAAATATATAAAAATAAAAATAAACAAGTCAAGAATCGTAACAAAAATCCGCAACCCACGCGAGACACAACAACGCGCAACAACAATAACAATAATAAGAATTACAAAAGTTTAAAATTTAAGAATATCAATAATCGTAGTGTTCGAAGTGATATTGAGTTTTTATTTTTTTTTGGGAATTTTACTCAGATTTTTTTTTTTGGGATATTCCGGTGAATTTCTCATACGCGTCTCGTTTCGTTTTTTATGCAAATCGTGTGAGTAAACTATACAAGAAGAAGAAGTGGAAGAAGAAGAAGAAGCAAAGAACAGCAGCAGAGAACAGAAGTAGAAGAAGCAAAAAGTTAAAGCAAAACTCTTAACATTTCGTCATTTCATTTTATTTCATTTCTCATGTTCGGCGCGTGAAAGTAAAAATTCTGTGTTATTTTTTTTTTTCTTTCTTTCTCTCTTTCTTTCTTCTTGCTCCTCATTTTGGTATTGTGAAATTCACAGTTAGTTTTCAAATAAAGCAAACAAAAGAAATTTCGCATTGAATGCGCGAACATTACGAATATTACGAAATCTACGCGTAAAGCTCGCGTAACTCTACAAATCAAACAACAGTAATAATAACAACAACAGCAAAACAACAAAAGCAACAACAGCAACAAGAAAGTTAAATAGAAAATACAAATTAAAGTCAAGCAAATGAAATGAGTAATGAGAGTTGACTTTTATGTCTTAAATGTTGCTCTGTCTCTATCTTTATCTTTATCTCTATCTTTTACTCTTTGTGTCTTTCTACACATATTTGTGATTGTGTTTCTCCTTTGTGTGTGTTTGTGTGTTAATTGATTGCCCAAAAGGTGTAAAATGCAAATATTTATTGTACAAATTTAACGGCAACTCTTTTTACTGGAGCAACATTATTTTTGTAGGTGAGCAATGTTCATAATTCACAAAGCATAATAATAATAATAGAAAATAAAAAATAATATATAAATATAATATATAATAATTTGTATTATTGTATTATTTATATATATATTTGATATTTATCATTTGAAAGCAATTAGCGTCATGCTCTAGAAATTGGGTTAAATGTTTAGATTATTGTGTGAAGTTTTTTTTTTTTGTTGTTTTTTGGTTTTTTTTCTTTGGTCAAGCTAATGGCATGTTATACACGTTATAACGTGTCGAAAATGGTCTTTAAATTTATGTTCTATACTTCCGTAAATATCAGCTGTAGAATTATGCTAATTAAAAGCAAAAGACTAAGTGAGAATTTACTATTTGCTATCATAAAATTAACATAAATAAATTATAAAAGAAAAATATGTTTGACAGTAATAAAAAAAAAAGGCAAAATGACAATAAAAAAAATTTTTAAAAATTAATATTAAATTAAAATACATTAAAATATGAATAAAAATATATTAATAATAAAAAAAACTAAGTATAAATTATTATTAAACATTTAAAAAATTAAATAAAAATAAAAAATAACGAGTACCAAAAAAATTAATTATTGATTAAACAAACAACAAAAAAAATTGAAATAATCTAAAAAAATTAAATAAAAAATTAAAAAAAAAAACAAAAATAATAAAAATGCAAAATGTCAAGAAATAAATAAATAAATTATTTTAAATGACAACAACGAACAACAAAAATTGTATTTAAATTTATTACATAATTTATTGAATTTATTATGAATGTCAAATCAAACCAAAAAAAAAAAAATAATAAAAGGCAACATAATCAGCAAATTGAACAGTTTAAGGCTAATTAACAAGCAAATACAAACAGACAAACAAACAAGTTAATTTGTAATATCCGTTTCGAGTAAATAATGCATCATAATTAAAATTTCAATGAGAATTTGAATGACGACATTAAAAAAAAAAAAAAAATTAATTTATGTATCTTGATAATTCCAATATTAATCATATGAATTTACATATATAATATATATATATATATTAAATGACGTTCGATTAGTTTCAATGAAAATAAACAAATGAAATTTGTATAAGCAAAAAGAGATTTTTGTTTTTTCCAAGAGAAACACAACTATTTAATATATATATATTATATATATATTTAAATAAATAGAAAGTAAATTTATTTTTTGTAGAAAATTTCTTTTAAGAATAGAAAAATTGAAGAAGCTATTAAAAAAAAAATGAAAACTTGTTTTTCTCCCATATACATATATAATTCTAACACTTTTTCGAATAATACCTTTCACTGGCATATAAAAATCTATTGATGGAAATAAGTTACAAATTTCTTTGACTGTTCATTATCAGCTCGATTAAATGCTCATAGCGGCCCACACAAAGCAACCAAAAAAAAAGGGAGAGAGGGAGCGATGGAAGGGTTGGGAGCACACTATGTCTGACAAGTTAATGGACTGTCTTTGAGTCTGGGTTTGACACCAACGCACTTCTATCAACCAAGTGCTAAAGAAAGGCATCTGCCAACAGTCTTTCCTTTTGTACAGCGACCTCTCTCTCACTTAGCTGCCAATATTTTTTTTTTCTATTTCTACAAACAAAACAACAACAACAACAAGCAGTAGAAGAAGAAAGAAAGATAGCTGAAAATTTCACTTACAAAAAGGCGGCAACAATTTTCTTATTGTATTTTCATTTTCTGGGTCAAAAGCAATCGCAAGAAAAGCCCATCCTCGGCTATATTGCCAAGCCCCAGACAACAGACAACAAACAACAGGCAATAGTCTTCCAGAGTTACAGTCAAAGCTTGTGTCTAGAGTTTAGAGTCACAGTTAGAGATGCAGACCCAAAAAAAAAAACATAGCCCAGCCCTAGTTACAGTGTCAGGGCGCAGCCCTGTTTGTTGTTGTATCTTTGCTTAAGCTGCAGCATATTGTTTATAAATGGCAATGAGGCTGCCCAAAAAGGGATTTCCCTTTTTTTTCCAACACACATAGACACACACTGTCGCTCGTACAGTTCAATCAAAGAAAAACTTTCGTTTGGTCTTTTAAGGTAAACAGAACTTAAACAGTTATAAAAGTGTCAGAGCCGCCTCAAGGTAGCAAAGGTAGCAGAACCTTTGCAGTAAAAATCGTAAAAGCATAAATTAAACTCATGTCCATTGAATGCTCAATGAACTATATATATTATATATGCATTGTATTTTTTTATATACTCTTTCCCCCCCACCTAGAAGCAGACTTGTCTTAAACTGAAAACTCATTCTTTTGTCTGTCTGTCTGTTCGTCTGTTTGTCTGACTTCAAAAGGCAAAAGTCAAAACGGTTCTTTCTTTCATTCTAGCTGTTGACTGTTTGCTACTTCTTTCTTTCTATGCTTCTATATATGTTACCGTAAAGGAAAGCAGCAGTATTAGCAGCAGCAACAGCAGCAGCAGCAACAGCAGCAGTAGCAGTAGTGGCAGCCGCAGCAGAAGTTCCAAATATGCTTTTGAGAAATGTCACTGCATTTTATTTTCGATTTCCTGTGTTCTTATGAAACTTCTGTTATTAAACCACATTCAACCCTTTCCCCCAATCTTCACTTCCCCCGTTTACCTTTCCCTTTTGTCACGCCCTTTGTCGCGTTGTGCATGCAGCGCGCATGATTAATAAATGTGTGTGATTTTTTTTTTTTTTTCTTTTTTTTTTTCTGTGTGTGTGTTTTCCCACTCTGTGAGCATTTGCTCTGTTGATTAGTAAGCACGTCAACATTTCAATAAAAAAATACAAATCATTGGCGCGGGCAACCTCATCAACGTCACAACAACAACAACAACAACAACAACAACAACAACAACATCAACAACAACAATAATAATAATAATACCCCTTTTTGCCGTTCTGTGGCTTTGCATTTTAATTGCTTTTGATTTGCAGCCCCCGCCATTTATGAATCGAAAAAATCGGAATTGGAATTGAAATTGGGCGCGTTCCGACTGTTAAATTTAGCATATGAATACAAAATACAACAGCAACAGCAACGGCAACATCAGCAGCGACACAAACAGAAACAGAAACAGATATAGATACGTTACATTACTGTCTGTCTCACTGTCTATCTGTCTCTGTCCCATCTGTCTGCTTCACTGTACATATAGAGCATGATGAGCCAGCCTATAGCTATATATCTATATATCTATTTACATACCAGATGTATTGGCATTTGCGTTATACTACAACATTTTTTGGTTTTTTTTTTTATGACACTGCGCAGAGCAGCTCAAGGTCCATTGGGGCATGGGCACAGCTACATATGTTTGTTCGGCCTTTTGTCAGCTTTAAATATATTCTATTTTTGATTCATCTTCTTCTTTCTTTTTTGATATATGAATTTCTATAAAGTTCAGTTAGAGCTTAAATAAGGAAACAGTTTTTATAGCTATTGTTTGTAGGGAATTTTAGAGGATTTTTTTTTAGAGAAACAGTAGAACGTTAGAGCTTAAAATAAGCTTGAAAGACATTTAAAAAAAATATTTAAAAATATAAAGAAAATAATTTTAATGCTTTATTTTGCTACTTTGCATATTTAACATAAAGAAAAGAATTTTTTATAAATATTTTACAAGCATTAAGCAAATATTTTATGAATGCTACAGCAATTTATATAAATATGTAAAAAATATATAAATATATTTAAAAATAAAAGAATTTTTTATTTACAAGCATTAGGCAAATTTTCTATCAATGCTACAGAGTAAATCTCTCTTAAATAAATGCCAAAAAAAATATATAAAAATATTAAAAAATAATTTTAATATACTATTTTGATACTTTGCATATTTAGCAGCTAGAAAAGAATTTTTATTCAAATATTTTACAAGCATTAAGCAAATATTATATGAATGCTACAGCAACTTATATAAATATCTAAAAAATATTTAAAAATATATTTAAAAATAAAAGAATTTTTTTAAAATATTTTACAAGCATTAAGCAAATTTTCTATCAATGCTACAGAGTAAATTTCTCTTAATAAAATTTTTTAAAAATTATATAAAAATATTTAAAAATAAATTTCATATTCTATTTTCATAATTGGCATATTAAATATATAAAAAAAATAATTTTTTAAATATTTTACAAGCATTGAGCAAATTTATTTTTGTATTTTTTGCTTTCAAAGAATTAAATAAAGGCTTAAAAAAATATATATAAAAATATTTAAAAATTTCATATTCTATTTTTTTATACTTGGCATATTTAGCAGCTTTTAAATATTTTACAAGAATTTAGCAATTTTCTATGAAGGCCACAAATGCTTAGTTAGTTGCCATGGGGCTAAGACACAGAAAACTAATGAAAATCTATGCTAAAAAGTCAAGAGACAGTAAGAGAAGTAGAAAGACTAAGTCTGAGCGACAGAGACATATTGTCCATGGTCAACAACGACCCTTCATAACTGAGAAGCCGACAGACACTTTTGGTTTCAGTGCAATAACCTTATGTAAACATACACAGAGAGAAAGAAGGAGAGAGAGGTAGAGAGAGAGAGGGATAGATATAGACAGAAACAACCTTGTGCTGCCACCCCAAAAGCCAAACACAAGCCGAAACAACAACAACAATACAAAACTCGACGCCTTTTGCTCAAAAGCAACAGCAACAACAACAACAACAACAACAACAACAAGAAAAGCAACAACTTGACAAATGAAAGCAAAAACCAAATGTCCAACATATAAAAATGAAAAGAACAACAATGAAAAAGAAAAAAAAACCAAAAGCGTGCAAAAACAAAAAAATAAATAAAAATAGTAGAAGAAGAAGCACAAGTTGAAAAAAAAAATATATATATATATAGTATATATAGTCAAGAATGGGCGACGCGTTAATTTTTCATGGTAGACAAGAGAAAAACCATATTATTTCATTATTTACATCGGGGTAGAGAGACTAAACAAACGAATAGAGAGAAGGCGACAAACAAACAGAGGGACAACAAAGTGAAGCAGAGAGGTAGAGGGACAGACAGACAGACGGATGGATGGACGGACGAATGGATGGCAAGTGGCAAAGTCTATGGTTGTCCGTTTGGCCGGCACATCATTAGTCACACCAAGGGGTAGATATGAAAAAAAAGAAGAAAGAAGCAGCAGCAACAACAGCAAGTACAATAACAATAAGTGAACTATAAGATGCGCGACTGCAAAGCGGATAAAAAGTAATCAAAAGCGCTAAGAACGACATAATAAGGCAACTGAGCGCAGGACTAGACTTAAAAAATAAAAAAAGATGAGACGCTGAAGTTGTAGCTGAAACTGAAGCTGCAACTGAAGCTGTAGTTGTAGCTCTGAAGCTGCAACTGAAGCTGTAGTTGTAGCTGTAGCTGTAGCTGTAGCTGCAGCTAGAGCATCAAGAGACTAAGGATGAAGGTATGAGAGCAGGCGACTGAGAGTTGAAAAGTGAGAAGTGAGACGAAGACTGAGACTGAGACTGAGATGGCGATTGCAAGCTGCGACAAAGACTGCGGACTGCGGACTGCAAACTGAAGACTCTGTAGTTGAAGGTGTTCCCAGCTGCTTGACAAAACGGAAATGAAATTAAATAAAGAAAAAGCATGAAGGAGTTTTTATTTTTTGCCAAGCACAGCGCGACACTGCATTATATGTACATATACATATATATATTGCATTATATGCGCAGCGCAGTTGACGTCGCTGTCAAGTGTTCGTTGCGTTGGCGGCAAACGAATTCTTAGCCATGCTAAGCTGCTTGCCAGCAAAAGATGGAGCTGCAATTTTTTAAGCCGCAGCTTAAAGTGGTGACAACAACAATAGCAGCAACAACAGCAACAACAACAACAACAAGAACTGTGGCAAGCAGCTATGAGTGTATTTCGCGCTTTGGCAGCGAGTTGAGTTGCATTTTGTAAAACTCTTTAGTGTGATTAATGTGCTCAAGCATATACAACACACACACACATATGCAGAGTGTGTGTGTGTGTGTGTGTATAAACTATGCAAACATATATTGGTGTTGTTGTGTCTGTGTTTGCTTCCTTTTATGAGCTATGCTGCCTGACCTGCGCGACCGGGACGTGCGCTCCTTACACTTTTCCTTTTTTCTTTTTTTTTTCTGTTTTTTTTTGTGCTTCTTTGCTTTGCTTTGTTAACACAACAAAAGCCACCCACATATCACATACACACACATACACAGAGACAGAGTTTCTGTTTACATTCACACACACACACATACACACATACACATGCATAGTCTGTCACGTATAGCTTTTGCCATAATCCTTTTGAACGCTGCTTTTATCGCACTTACTTCGTCTTCTACTGCTTCTCTCCAACTACAGCTTCTCTTACTGCTGCTGTTGCTGCTGCTGCATATACACTTACCCCAGGTTGTAATAACTTGGTCATTAAGCCGAAATCTCCATGCTGTGTTTACTAACTGAATGAATGAAGGCTTCTTTTCTTTTATGCTTTTCACAGTGGAAGTGGGGAAAGAGAAGGCAGAGACCCAAAAGATATTATACATAGCAAACGATTTGAGCTACTAGCTACGTAGCATTACGTAGTTGCGAAAAAAGCTTTAACTATTATGATCACAAAGTAGAAAAAGTCGAGCTAGATATATCTATATATAAATGACAATATAACTTTAACTCGAAAACTTTAAAAAAATATAAAAAAAAAATATAAACTATAAAAAAAAAATATAAACTATAAAAAAATAAACAATGAAAGAAATTTCAACTTTAATTAAATTTCTTTTTATTTTTCTGGTTATAAAAATTCTCAATTTTCAATTGTCAAATATTTTTATTTTTATTTATAATTTTAATTTTTTTTTTAGTTACTTATTTTTTATTTTTTCTTATTTATTTTTTTTAATTTTTAATTTTGTAACTTTTTTTTGTATCATCAATATTTTAATATTTTTTTTATATTTTTATTTATTTATTTTTTTTTTTATTATTTTTTTTTATATTTTAAAAGTTGAAATTGTTGTAGCTTTTTTTGTCTTATCAATAATTTTTTATTTATTTATTTTTTTTTATTAATTTTTTTTTTACATTTTGAAATTTTTAATTTTTGTAGCTTTTTTTTTTGTCTCATCAATAATTTCTTATTTATTTATTTATTTTATTTATTTATTTTTTATTAATTTTTTTTTACATTTTAAAAGTTGAAATTTTTGTAGCTTTTTTTTTTTGTCTCATCAATAATTTCTTATTTATTTATTTTTTTTATTTATTTTTTTTTTTACATTTTGAAATTTTTAAAATATTGTAACTTTTTTTTTGTATCATCAATAATTTCATTTATATTTTTATTTATTTTTTTTTTAATTTATTTTTACATTTTGAAAGTTGAAGTTTGTGTAGCTTTTTTTTTTTGTATCATCAATAATTTTATATTTTATTTATATTTTTATCTATTTTTTTTATAAATTTTTTCTATATTTTAAAAGTTAAAATTTTTGTAGTTTTTTTTTTGTATCATCAATAATTTCATTTATAAATTTATTTATTTTTTTTTAAAATTTATTTTTACATTCTGAAAGTTGAAATTTCTGTAGCTTTTTTTTTTGTATCATCAATAATTTTATTTATATTTTTATTTATTTTTTTTTTTGTATTTATTTTTTTTTATTAATTTTTGTCTTACATTTTGCAATTTTGAATTTTTGTAGCCTTTATTTTCTTGTATCATCAATAATTTGAAAGTCTATGATCTCATAATGAAACTATTCTAGAGTATTTTCAGCTTCGTTTATTTTCGTTATTTTTTTTTTGCAGCTCCTTTTAACTCTTGCTTTTTCTGTTATTTTTTGTTGTTGTTGTTGTTGTTGCTGCTGTTGTTGTTTTGTTGCTTTCCGTTTCGTTTTGCCATACAAGTTGTTGTTTTTTGTGTGTATCTCATTATGCGTCAGGCATCTTTAACTTGTGGCTGTTGTTGCTTTTGCTGTTGCTGCTGTTGTTGTTGTTGTTGTTGTTGCTGTCTGCGTCTTGGGTTACATATTTCATATTTCATAGTCATAGCCAAAGCTATAGCTATAGTTGTTGTTGTTGCTGTTGCTGTTGCTAAAGCCACAGAATGGGGAACGTTGTCACTTTTCCTGTGGTGGCTGTTGCAAAAGTCAAGTCAAGTCTCTTGTATTGGGATTCTTTTCCTTGGGATGCCTCGTTTGTTCAAGTGTTTTGCCTGTGGCTTTTGTTAACTTGCCACGCCTCCCTCTCCTCAATCCTGCCTTCCAGTCAAAGCCCTTATGTCACGCCTTTGGGCAGGAAACAGCAACAGGCAACAGACAACAGACAACAGACAGCAAGAGTAGCATGAGAGAGAGAGAGAGAGGTATGGGGGCCAAGCAGCAGCAGCAGGTAAGAAACACTCGACATATTCTCAACGTCATTCTCAACTTCATTATCGTCATCAACAGCGTCATTATCATAGTCATTGGCAACGATGATGATGATGGCAACGACGATGAGCCTGTTGGCAGGAGTATGAAAAGGATTTCATGTTTATTGCAAGCTTCTGCTGCTGCTGCTGCTGCTTCTTCTTCTACTACTTTTTTTTTTTGCTTATTAAAAACAAAAAGAGAAAAGGGTTAAATTTTTTTTCATATGTCGAAGTTAAGATACACTATAAATTATTAAGTGTTGAAAATGAAAAAGAAGCAGACGCTGCAATATAATTTGTGCGACAAGTTTCATGACATAATTATGTTATCTGATATTAAATATGTTTAGGGTATCAAATCGTGAGGTGGGGAAAAAAAAAGAGAAATGAAAAAAAAAAATCTTAAGATTTGTTTGGCTTCTTTAACTGCTGCTGCTGCTGCTGCTGCTGTTGCTTCTTCTTCATGTTTGTCAGTTGCAACGTGTCAGTTGCTACAAGTTAAATGAGTTTCTCCTTTTTTTTTTTGCCAACTGCTGCTGCTGCTGCACAGGAAGTTGTTAAGCGTTGCCAGAGCAGTAACCACAGCAACAGCAACAGCAGCTGTAGCTGTAGCTGTAGCTGTCTCCAAGCCCTGCTACAAAACGAGCCTTGCAACTGTGCCACTTTTACAGGCAATGGCAGGCAATGGTAAAGGAAGCGTGTAACAGTGGAGGGCGCAGAATACACTGCAAATTAATTAAGACATTTTCAATGAAATCAAGCAAAATGCGAAAGACAAAATACAAATACTAATAAAAACTGAAAACTGAAAACTAAAAACTGAAACTGTGTCAAGCAAATGCAGCAAAAGGCATATAAAAAACTCTAGACACGTACGCGCCAGGAAAGATACAAAAAAAAAATAAAGCAGCAACAAGAAGAAGAAGAAGCAGAAAAACAGAGCTTGATCCAGAAGGCAGACTCTGAGATACACACAGACAGAGAGAGAGAGAGAGAGAAGAGACGTAGAGCTAAAGTTAAGCAATTCTCTAGATCGAACAGACTTTTGTCTCTAGTCTCTATGCATGTATATGTGTATGTGTATGTGTGTTTGTGTGTGTTTGTGTGTGTTTCTGTGTATTTGTGGATTGTAGCATCAATTTTGTGTCCAGTAGCTAAAGAAAATGTCACGTTTCCACATGTAACTAAAAACAAAGCGTGAGAATTTACCGGCTAAATGTTGAGGGCAAAGTTACGAGATACTTTCCATGGTGAAAATTAATTGCTGGCCGTGTTACAACTACAACTATCGACATTGCAAACGTCTCGACATCGATGTCGATGTCTCGTCTAATACAAAACTGTGGCAAATTAATTGGCTGCAAAAAAAAATGCAAAAAAAAAAACAAAATTAAAAGAAAAAGAAAAAAAATCTGTTAAAAAAAATAGGTCTAAGATTTTATTATTATTTTTTTTTAATTTATTTCTTATAACTAGCAAAAGCTAAGCAAAAGCAAAGGGTAAATTTTTATATATACTCAGCATCTCATAGATATATCTACAGGCAGCATAAAGTCATCAACGCCTTCTACTATTTATTTATTTTTATTTTTTTTTTTTATAGTTTTTTTCTCAGCTTTTCTTTCGTGTTGATTTTGCCATAACAATCACTTTTCCAACACTGCTTAAAAATAGTAAATAAAATTTTTGCAATAATATTTAATTTTTTTTTTTATTATTTTTTTTTTTTAATTATTTTGCTGCATAAAAAATGTTTATAACTTTTCTAACTTGAAAATTTCATTTCTTTTTTTTGCCTTTTTCTTTTTTTTTGCTACGTTTTTTGGGCTATGCGCGCATCGTAAAAAAAAAAAACAAAAAGAATTTTTTTTTTTAATGTTTTTTTATGTGCTGCGAGTTTTTGTGGCTGAACACGATTTAAAAAAAAAAAAAAAAAAAAAAAAAAACTATAAGCTAGTAGGCGTGTGGGGCATGTTCGACCACGCCCATTCAAGTGGTTTTAGAAGCGTTCAGCTATATTTAAAAATGTTTTTACTTACTGTTGCTCTTGTTTGGCTGCTGCTGTTTTAGTTGTTGTTGTTGTTGTTGTTATTATTATTCTCTGCTAGCTGCAATTCTTCTAATTGCCAACCAATTTGGTTTTTGGAATCTCACCTGAGGCAGCAATAACTGCAACTGCTTTTGCTGCTGCTGCTGCATGACCTGTACACCCCGGCACCTGCCATAGTTGCAGCCCCTGCCACTGCCACTGCTTGTTGGCTCGCTGGCTCAATGTTGCCTGGTAATCAGCCACATTTATGTGTGCTCATAAATATGCAAATATCCTTTAAGTACTTTTAATGTCTTGCCATTTGTTGGCATGGCTTATTGCCAATGCAAGAGTCGAAGTCTTGCTGTCGCTGTCGCTGTCGCAGTCGCAGTCGCAGTTGCTGCTACAACTCCCCCCTAATGGTCTTAATGGCATGTTTGGCATTGTCGCCATCAACTTGTGGCCATATTTACATCCAACATCCACATTGCTTACCCTCTCTACCTCTCTCTCTCTCTCTTTCTAGCTGTCTTTTACCCTTTGCCTATGCCTCCCGCTTTTTGGTTTCTCTGTGCAATTTCTTTTCAACTTTATGTGCTCATAAATAACACCAAGAGCTATGCAGATATATACGAATGTCTATGTCTCTGTATATATATATGTGTCTCTGTGTGTGTGTGTGTATGTGTGGGTTGTCTGATAAGTTAATGTTAACAGATACTTCGACCTTTTTCTTAGACCTTTAAGTACCAACGATTTTTATGTCTCTCTCATACACAGACGCAGAGAGAGAGAGAGAGAGAGAGACATTCTGTTGATTAGTGCGTTAAGGCAATATGAAAAAAAACCTGTTTCATAAAAATAGCTATATGTAGATATATATAGCAGCGTATTATACAGTTTATGCGTTAACTTTTGAAATCCTTTTTTGACTAATTTTCCAATTTCATTTCTACAACAAACTTGCAGATATCAATCACAAAACGTAGCAAAGGAAAAGGAAACAGTTGAAGCTTAAGCTGTAACTGAAAACATAAAAGAAAATACAAAATATATATATATATTATATTTGCACACTGTGGCCAGAAGGTATAGCAGCAGCAGTATCCGAATGCAGTATCTTAATTACGCACTGCAAACATCCACGCGATTGCTGAGCAGCCATAGCCAGAGATTTGAGAATCATACAAATCATCATACAACGACAAACGCTGCAGCTCAAGCAGCACAAGCAGCACAGGCAGCACAAGAGGAGCACGAGGAGCATTTGATAGCGCATGCATGCTGTAGTCGTGGTGCACAATTGTTACGTTTACGTCATCAGGAATTGGCCAAGCGTCGTGCACTTGAATTAGAGGATCGTCTTAACGCTAACGGTATCTGTGCCGAATATATTGAACAAGAGCAAACTGATCAAATCTCAACTGCAGACGAAGACGAAGAAGAAAAAGTAACAACAGCAGTAGCAGCAGCACAAGAAGAAGAAGACGCAGAAGAAGAAGAGGAAGGCGCTGTAGGTGGTGATATAAAAAGTGCAAAGAAAAAAGTTCAAGCAAATCAAAACTTTACAAATCATACAAAAAACAATAGCAACAACAGCAACAGCAACAACAGCAACAACAATAACAATAACGTATTATCATTATTATCAGCATCGCCAGCATTGCCATCATCATCGCTATCGCTATCACAGTCACCGTCGCCGTCGTCGTCGTCGCCGTCACCGTTGCAAGCACCACAACCCGTCCAATGAAATTTACTCTCATTTAATGTTCAATTGGCGCGCAGCAAACTGCTTTCGTTTTTCAATCGCGATATGGCCGCCACCGATGGCCAAATTATATTGGCCGCATCCCGTTTTGGGGATGCGACACCCGTTTATTTACGTGATTTCTCTAAACAACCATTACCAGCGGTTGCTAAAATACTTAAAGGCCAACATCAAACATTGGGTGTACCAACACTCTCAGCCCCATCATTACAAAGTACTGCATTATTTTTGAGTGCCGGCAAAAAATATCAAATACTCGCACAACCCATTAAAATCAAAGAGGGACGCAAACCAACAAATGTTGGTGCCAAAGTTCTCATACCGGAAACCTATGCCGGTTATTTTGAACTCTTAAGTGAAGATGGACGTTCAACGCGTTGCATTGATTCCGTTTTAGAGTTGGCACGGCGACGTAATGCTCGCGTCCTGGTACGTGAAACATTTCGTTGTCAGCAATTAAATCGTACAATACATGCTGGCGAGCTGCTTACCACTATGAATGACAATGGCAAATATCTACAATGTCGGAATATTAAAGATGAAATCATAAATTTGCCACTCGATACCAAAGCTAAATTTTCACCAATTGCACGTGAGGATAGCATCAGTGGAGTGCATACGGTTAAGAATCTGTTGCTTAAACGCATGCCAGTTATAGTGAGGTAAGTGCTGACAGAACTTTCTTACATTTCTTTTTTTTTTTCTTTTATAGTATATATATTCTTGATCCGTTCGTCTGTATATGTTGATTTTTTTCGTAATATAAAACTATATAAATAAAACTTTACATAGTTACTTCATATAACCATAAGCTGCATATAAGTTAATATTGAGCGTATCGGACTACTATATCATATAGCTGTCATAGGAATTATTGGTCAAAATTTGTGTTTTTGTATGAAAAACTGTTTTGTTTGTTACGTTTTTTGACTAAAACTTACATAATTTTCGTTTAATGACGACTTATAAATGTCAGCTTAATTTTGTTAAAATCGGACTACTATATCATATAGCTGCCATAGGAATTATCGGTCAAAATTGACTTCTTATATGAAAAACTTTTTTGTTTGTCAAGCTATCCAGCTGAAACTAACAGCATTGGAGCTTAGTATCGGCTTATTATTATCAATAAAATTTGGTCGAAATCGGATGACTATATCATATAGCTGCCATAGGAATTATCGATCAAAATTTGTATTTTTGTATGAAAAACTTTTTTGTTTGTTACATTATTTGACTAAAACTTACATAATTTCCGTTTAATGACGACTTATAAATGTCAGCTAAATTTTGTTAAAATCGGACTACTATTTTATATAGCTGCCATAGGAATTACAGGTCAAAATTGACTTCTTATGGGAAAAACTTTTTTGTTTGTCAAGCTATCTGACTGAAACTTACAGTAGTTGAGTTTAGTATTGGCTTATTGATGTCTATCAAGTTTGGTCGAAATCGGATGACTATATCATATAGCTGTCATAGGAATTATCGGTCAAAATTTGTGTTTTTGTATGAAAAACTTTTTTGTTTGTTAAGATGCCTGGCTAAAATTTAGAGTAGTTAAGTTTTGTCACAACTTATTGATGTCAGCCAAATTTGGATGAAATCGGACTACCAGATCATATAGCTGCGATAGGAATTATGGGTCAAAATTAACTTCTTATATGAAAAACTTTTTTAATTGTCAAGCGATCCGGCTGAAACTTACAATAGTTGAGTTTAGTATTGACTTATTGTTGTCTATCAAGTTTGGTTTAAATCGGATGACTATATCATATAGCTGTCATAGGAATTATCGATCAAAATTTGTGTTTTAGTATGAAAAACTTTTTTTTTTGTTAAGCTAGTTGGCTAAAAATAACAACATTTGAGTTTAGTGACGAGCTATTGATGTCAGCCAAATTTGATTTAAATCGGATAACTAAATCATATAGCTGCCATAGGAATTACAGGTCAAAATTGACTTCTTATATGAAAAACTTTTTTGTTAGCTAATCTATCCGACTAAAAACAACAGCAGTTGAGTTTTGTGAGTGTCAGCAAAATGTCAGCAAAATTTGGTTAAAATCGGACTGCTAGATGTGGCTATATGATCTAGGAACAATCAATAAAAAATCAACTTTTAGCATGTAAAACTTCATCAGCATTCAGAATATAATATTAATTTATACAACTATTCCCGCTCTCTTCATTTTCTTATACGTCTACTCTCTTTCTCTTTTGTTTTACCCCAAAAATAGACTTGTACATGGCAGTGCGCCAAAGGGTCTGAAGCAACCATTTGTGCCAGAGTTACGTCTCTTGGGCTGCGTTGAAATTGATCGCATCTTTGCATTGCCATTGCAAAAGGATACAGATCTGGTGCCGGTACCGTTGAATGCAAAGATTAAATTACAGCGTGCCAAGAATATGGAACAATTGGAACATTTCATAGAATATACGCGTTTTCTTGATAAAGCGCAACGTCTGTTGGCCGATGCACGTGATCGCCTACAGGTTGTCGATCTCAAATTAAGCGAAAAGGAGAAGAAAGACTCCAAGTTTAGTAATCGCAATAGTAATGGCAATAAGTTACCCGTCGTCATGTTGCCAACAGCAGCAGGCGTTGCCAGCGGTTTGGCTGAAAGTGGTTACGTATTGCGTAAGAGTGCCAGCTGCGATTCATGGTCTAAGCAACAACAACAGGCAATGAATAATGGTGAAATTGCTGAAGAATATAATGAGATTGATCATATCTATGATTATGTGCGTGGTCTAACGCCATTGTCAAAGGGTTTGTCACGTTTTGAGCCAATTTGTGAGTCACCAACAATGAAATCACATCATACCGATAGTAGTGGCAATGGCAACTATTGCAGTTTGATACGTGCACCAATTGCAGCACCACAACATCAGCATCAACAACATCAGCATCAACAACAGTCGAGTAACAATAATAACAATTATAGTAGCTTGGAATCAAATAAACATAGTAGCAGCAATGGTGGCCATCATCATCAATATCAACAACAACAGCAGCAGCAGCAACAACAGCAGCAGCAACAACATCATCACCAGCAACAACAGCAGCAACATCATCATCATCCATCGACGTTGCTGGTCAATCATTATCATCATAGCCATATACAGGAGGATATTAAGCCAGTGCCACCGCCCATTGAGACAATACCAGGCAAGAAGCCGGCTGAGAAACGTCAACGTCCAACATTACCAAAGCTTTACATAAAGAATGCGCATAGCGCTGGCAGCAGCAGCAATGGCAATTCAACTGGCGGCACCAGTCACAGTCACAGTCACAGCCATAGTCACAGTCACAGTCAGCAACAGTTGCCGCCAACACCTGGCAATAACAACAACAACAACAATACAACAGCAGCAATGGTTGCCAGTGCAGCAGCAGCAGCAGCAGCCGCAGCACATGCACATCATGTACATCATGCACATCACCCACATGCACACCCACACCCACATCCACACACACATGCACATGCACATGCACATGCCACACACAACTCACATTCGCATGCACTTCAACATCAACATTCACATCATGGCAAGGTGCTGACGCCCAACAATCATTTGCCAGTCAAGGAATCACTTGAACCGCAATCACCGCTGTTTCACATAAGGTAAGTTATAGCTGCAAGTGGGAAAGGAATAAAAAAAAAAACTAATTTTAATTTTGCATATTGCATTTGCTTATTGACAGATATAAAAGTTTAAGCAGCTTGCAATTGACACCTGATAGCAACATAGCTGCATTGACGCCGCCAATGATCTCAGCCAAGGCTGCAGCAGCACTTGGTACAGCAACAACAACAACAACAACATCATCAGCCGGCTCACAGACACCGCCCGATGTGCTGCTCAAATGTGGCAGCATACTCAATTCACATGGATATTTGCAACATAGTCATAGTCGCAGCTCCAGCAGCAACAATCATCATAATCCACGTGAGGGAACACTTGACTCATCGCGCAGCGGTGGTCGTACATCGGGTGATTCACAAAAGTTGCCAGAGAAGAAGACGCGACGTTTGTCACGGCCGCGTAGTCTATCAAATCTTGTCTGGGATTTGCGGCCATCGAAGGAGAAGTCCAAGAAGAAACTTTATATACATCATTTTGATCAGCGTCAACAGGCGACGTTGTATCTATAGAATGTTGACGAGTCAAGTGTGATGAAGTAATAGGAAGCGTAAGGAGATGAAGATGGAAATGGAGATGAAGTTGGAGATGAAGTTGGAGATGAAGATGAAAATGTGAAGAGTAGCTAGGAAGTAGAGAAAAAAAGATTCGTTGCCAAATCGTTTCGCTGCCATCAACGACAAACCCCACAGACAACAAATAATAATAATAATAACAACAACAACAACAACATAAAGAACAACAACAACAACAACAACTATAACAATAACAAAAAATAAAAATGCAAACAACAAAAACAACAACATTTAACGCTGTGTGTGTTCCTGCAGGTAAGCAAATAGACTTAAGGTGCTCTTGGGGGCGGTAAAGGAAGGCGTGGCAATGCAAATCGTGCCGCTTTGTGATTGTTTTGCTTATTAAATTCGTGCAGGCAACAGACGAAAAAAAAAAAAAAACTAACTAATTTCCTCTTTATCTTATATTTCATCTCTCTCTCTCTCTCACACTAACTGTCTCCCTCTCTGTCTCTCTTTGCAGCTTTCACCATTATTTTTTTTTTAGCTTGCAGCAGCAATTTTAATTAACATTGAATTGTGCCTTCCCCTGCGCCCAGAACTATGCTTTAAAAAAAAAGAAAAAAAGAAAAAGAAGAAATTCCAATGAAATATTTTGCAAGAATATTTTGCCTGGATGACGACAACAACGAGAACGAATACGAGTATGAGAAATTTAAAAGAGAATTACAGTTAAATGATGAAAGCAGAAAAAAAAAAACCAAAACAAAAAGAAAAGAAAAGAAAAAAAAATAAATAAAAAATCAATCACAAACAAAAAGCGCTGATAAAACACACACAGTATGCAGAATCAATAAACAAACACAAACAATTATTACACACACACACACACACACACGGACACACAGCCCACACACACATCAAGTCTATAAAATTGTGATTTTAATTTTATGTTTAATTTAATTTAATAATGCGACACTTTTAGTTAATATTTAAACAAAAAAAAAAAATAAATAAAAAACAAAAACGAGGCGATAAAAAACAAACACGAATATTATAGAAATTACAAAAAAAAACAAAAAAAAAACAAAAGCCATTTCTCATTTTTTTTTTTTTGTTGTCGCTTTCAGTTATAACATTTTTTTTCAGTCACATATTAAAATTAAATAATTAATGGCAAATTAATAACGAACGCTGTAATAATTAAGCAAAAAAAATATATATATATAAAAAAAGAAAAAGCTCGAAATGCAATAGCTGCTGAAAGAGAAAGAAATGAGAAACGAAGTAGACGAAATGAAAGCCTGCAGCAATATCAAAATAAACATATAATAAAACAGATACATGTGTATGTGTATTCAGATATATATATATATATATATACAGACAAGTTTATATATCTAGATATATATATATACATATATCTAGTTATATGACATTTATATATATATATATATATATATATATATCTATAGTTAAGCAATATTACAAAAATTATCAAACATTATTTAACTAACTAGAAGCAGTTATGCAACAGCAATGGCAGCCACAACAATAACAACAACAAATAGCAGCAACACAGCTGCAGCTGCACAGTTAAAAAAAATATATATTTAATGTTATATCAAAAAAAAAAAAATAATTAAAAAAATATAAAAAAAAAAAAAATAGTTGAAATGAATTTATTAATTTCTCCTCATAATTTAAATGTTGTTCGTATGTGAAACGATAAATCGTGAAACGTGAATTTGTGAATTATATTTGTAGTATTTGTCATAAATTGTATTCGTAAAAAAAAACAAAAAAAACATAAAAAATATTAATTGTTTCTAATTTAAATTTAATTATTAAAAAAAAAAAAAGGAAAAAACAATTTAAATATATATATAAACACTTGTTAGTCTTTAGTTGCTACAAAGCACAGAGTGCTGAGTGACAATGGAGAGTTCGAGAGAAAGAGAGAGAGAGCATGAGATTAAGTTACTCTCTTTCTCGCAATTTGTTTCTCTTTCTAGCTGTCAATGTTGTAACTCTCAAAACTCTGTGCAGCGCTTGCATTGTCTTAGTCGATTAGTGTGTACATTTTAGTTATTACAATTATTATATCGCTTATATAGCATATTAAATACGACAAGTATATAGAGTATATATATATATATATATTAACTATATATATATATATACATATAGTATATATAATATATATCTCCTATATATAAACTACATTCTATTTGTGTCTAATAAATGTCTCAGAAAATATATTACAAATTGTATATGCAAAAAAAAAAAATACAAAAATGTTTTCTCTATTGTCTGTATTGTGGGCGGTAAGTATATATACTATATATAGTCATAATCCCAAACCAAATCAAATTGAATTAAATGAAAGCATTGCGCTAAACGGGAATAATTTCTATTAAACGTTGAACGTCATCATCATCATCGTCATCATCATCATCCACTCATGTCATGCTTTTATACTATATAACGAAATTAATTGAAAAGTTGCTCGAGCTATAAATGCGATCAGCGAGTGGCAAAAAAAAATAGAAATAAAAATAAATAAATAAATAAATAAAAATGCGCAATTATGAAATTAATTTTCAGCGTCTTAATGGCAAAAAGCGATTAAGTTGTCTTTCATACAATTTCAATTAACTTGGCTAATCTTGTTAGTATTAAATACTAGAAAAATATTACAAAAATATTGAAAGAATATTAGTATATGCTAGATAAATACTAGAAAAATATTACATAAATATTGGAAAAATATTAGAAGAATACTAGAAATATACTAGATAAATACTAAAAAAAAATACTAGAAAAATACTAGAAAAATACTAGAAAAATACTAGAAAAATGCTAGATGAACACTAGAAATATAGTTGGAAAATACATGAAAATTGCTAGATAAATACTAGAAACATACTAAAAAAAAATACTAGAAAAATGCCAAAAAATACTAGAAAAATACTAAAAAAAAATACTAGACAAATACTAGAAAAATACCAGAAAACTTAGAAAAATATTAGAAAAATGCTAGAAGAACCATACAAAAATATTTGGAAAATACATGGAAATTGCTAGATAAATACTAGAAACATACTAAAAAAAAATACTAGAAACATACTAAAAAATACTAGAAACATACTAAAAAAAAAAATACTAGAAAAATGCCAGAAAAATACTAAAAAAAAATACAAAAAAAAATACTAGAAATACTAGAAAAATGCCAGAAAAATACCAGAAAAATACCAGAAAAATATTAGATAAATACTAGAAAATTACTGGAAAATTGCTAGGTAAATACTATAAACAACCTTGAACCAGACAAATGATAGAAAAATTCTAGATAAATACTAGAAAAATACTAAAAAAATATTAGAAAAATACTATATAAAAAAAAATACTGCTAGATAAATACTAGAAAAACACCAGACAAATGATAGAAAAATACCTGAAAAGTATTTTATATTTATAAGTAAAGATATGTTGGAAAAACTCTAGAAAAATATTAGAAAAATACTAGAAAATACTAGAAGAATTAGACAAGAATTTCAAAGTGAAGAAATAGAAATAAATCTGCAGATTATAATATATTTAAAGCTAAGCTTTGTTTATCTAAGAATTGCATAGGTTAAAAAGTTAACAACTTCAACTTTCAGCTGCCTAGATATAGCTTAAAGCTAAGTAAATCTCAAAACGTAAATACAAAGTGCAAGTTAAAGCATGGTCTAATTGTAATAACAAATTTGTTCAATTAAACACAATTTGAAGCATTTATTAAAGTTGCTTTGACCAAAATGAGTTCAACTGCGCCAGGTGAAAACTGCGCAATCGTTTCAACTGGCATTTTTCCAAAAAAAAAATACATCGCATGAAAATTTCAATAACAGCAATAACAACAATGAGAGCAATAATAGTAACAGCTACAATAGCAACAACAACAACAACAACAATAATAATAATAGCAACAACAGCAATAACAACAAGGCAATGAAAGCACTTTATTATTTATGGACACATGCCAAATACTTCCTGCTGTGTGCTTAAAAACTATAAGACAATGCAATGAAACACCTGCCGCCTGCCAATGTTGCGTTCAACACCTGGTAATGGGGTGAAAATAAAAATAAAAAAAATAACTGAGTAACTTTAGCAGCCATGGAACATGGCAAGCATTTTGATTGTGGCCCATTTGGGCGAAAGAATTAAATCTCAATTGCAATACAAAAAAAATAGAGAAAAAAAAAGCATGTTAGCATAGAGGTAAAATGCGGAAAAGCTTAGCGTAATATCATATGTGCAGAGAGAGAGAGGAGAGGCAATCATTCAAGTGAATTGCGTTAATGCTCGTAATTAGTTGGCAATATCGAAAGATTTAATTTACGTTTCGCGATGCCAAAAACGGTGCATTGTGAGCTGATCAAGTTTGTTGCCTAAGTCTTTTGTTTTTGTTTACTGCGAGCAAGCGAACAAGCGTAAAGCAAAAATCCTATGCAAATAGATTGCCGTTTTACTACGATCGTCGTCGTCATCGTCATCATCATCATCATCGTCATCATTGCTTTTGTTGTTGTTGTTCCTGTTGCTGTTTGTTGTCCAAGCTATAACTAAAGCTGGCGGCAACGAATTGAATAACATGAAAAATGCGCTTACATTGCGATATCATCACGTTTATGACGCTGGCACAATTAATCAGCCGACATGCAAGCGCTAAAAGGCAAAGACTTGAATAGACCAACTTCCAAAGTCAAAAACTCCTTTAACTTATTCTCAAAACTCTCTTCAAGATTCATAGTCTGTCTGTGGAACAAAACGCACAGCTGGCATAGCGCGCATTTTGGTATATACCAAGAACCATAAACGTTTCTCTGCTCATCAAATGTGCAATTTATAACATTTTTTTTTTGTTACTCTGCAGCCGCGAAACCAAAAGACCGACAGCAGACGCCTACGCTTAAAAAAAAAAAAGAAAAATCTCAGATCCTTCTAAGCATACACTGAAAGAAATATTATTAAATATGTTTTCAAAAATTTACTTTATGTTTGTCATTAGTTAAATTTTTTTGATTTTCGCACAGTGTAATCGCACTGAGTGTCAGTCTGTCTGTTTGTCTGTGACTGCATGTTGCTTAGCCATTTGCTACAGTTATGGCACACAGGAAGACACAAGATATAAGAACTAGCTGAACAGCTGCCCCATCCGCCACATCGGTCTCATCGCATCGCATCGCATTGACTTTGCTTGGCATTGCCATGGCATTGCATGGCATAGCATAGCATAGCATGGCATGGCATGGCATGGCATGGCATGGCTCATGTGCCGGCGATTTGTATCGCCGTCTGTTTAAACTGTGTAAATCGCCCTAAACTACGCATCAGTTTCGGTTTCAATCTTGAACTTGCTCTAAACTTTTTCACATCTTCTTTCCCCTCTCTCTCTCACTCTATATTCATATCCTCTTCTCCATCTCTTACTGTCTATTTGCTATGTTATCCATTCGTCTCTCAATATGTTTATTTAAACGCTTTTGCACTGCAAGAGCAAGTTGGAAGTTTAAGGAAGTTGAATTAAGTTTCATTTCGTTACGTTTAGCGTGCGCTGGCAAAAAAAAACTGCAACTTTATCGCGATATACTCGTAAAGTCATAGTCGATATGCCGTACGTTGTTTTATATGCGATATAGCGGTAACAAATTGCCTACCATTGGCTTCCTCTCTGATAGATCCTGGCCCAGTTCTTTAAGCTGCTTCCGCATCACAACACAACACAATTAAAATGTGCGCGCGCGCGCCTCTCTTACACACACAGTTCAATTACCCAGCGTAGAGATTCAATCGATGCAAGCCAAGTGTGTAGCAAGTGAGGGAAGATGGCAAAAAGAGTATGAAAAGTGGGAAGTCACTTCCCCTTTTTTTTTTAGCAGTCCAGGTAGTTAGTTTAACTTACTAGGGAGAGAGACTCTGTATTTCTGTCTTCTGTCTTCTGTCTCTCAATCTCAATCTTCACAGTCTGTCGCTGTCTGTAAGTCTTTTGAGTTCCGTCTCTGGGTCTCGGTCACAGACCGAACGAACTTGCAATTACGCGGGTCGACGACTTCTTCTCTTTATTTCTTATTTTTTGTTTTTCTTTTTGCGTTATTTATTCAATTGCGCAACTGTTGCAAGTTACAAGTCGCAGCATATTGTTGTTGCAAAACTCTAAACTACAGCTTGTAACTTTTCCAACTGCCTCGATAATCATTCAAATTTACAAGAAAACAATCAAAAAACAAATTCCTAGAACACAAATCGACGAAACTCATTTCATTTCAATTAAAGTTGCACGCCGCCGCATCTTCGACTTTGACGTCGTCTATGAATCTGCTGCTGCTGCAACAGTGCAACAGTGGTAAGCGTAGCGCAGCGTGTTGTAAAAAAAAGAAACGTGAAATTAAGAAACTATGAAAGCTTAAGTAAACTATATAATACTCTACAGTAAGTTGAAGATTTATATATAATGAGTATCAAAAATATCGATAATATGAATAGCGATTAATAATGTTAAATTGTAAAAATTCTTAGAAAAAATTATAATAATAAAAAAAATTAAATATTTTATTTAAAAAAATAAATATAAAAGGTTTTTACTTATAGAAAAAAATTAAATAAATTCGAATTTCCGTTACAGTTAAGAAGGCAAAAAAAAATTACAGATGATTTTCGAGCAAAACCAATTGATTTTAGGTAAGAAATACCAGGCGAACAGCAACTAGCAGAAAGTAGTTGCTCCAATTTATTTTTTGGCAATTTATTGAAATATTTCCGTAGCATACTTTCAGGCAGTGCTTTGTTTTGACCTTGCAGCTGTAACCGAAAATTCAAATTTCTTTTAAAATTTTCATCCGTCTACTTGCTGCTAGTTTCTGTTCGCCTGGTATTTCAGACTAAAAATCAATTGATTTCAACATTTCTGGCATTGGCATGACTTGCATTTTATATTTGCTCAACGGTCGTAACGGCAAAGTATCTTTAGGATATAGAGTGATCTATGAGATACGAAAGTACCTTTGAGATACAAAAGTACCTTTGAGATACAAAAGTATCTTTGAGATACAAAAATATCTTTGAAATAAAAAAGTATATTTAAGATAAAAGAAGTATCTTTGACATACAAAAGTATCTTTAAGATACGAAAGTACCTTTAAGATACAAAAGTATCTTTAAGATACAAAAGTATCTTTGAGAGACAAAAGATTATAAGATACAAAGTATCTATAAGATACAAAAGTATCTTTGAGATACAAAAGTATCTTTGAGATACAAAAGTATCTTTGAGATACAAAAGTATCTTTGAGATACAAAAGTATCTTTGAGATACAAAAGTATCTTTGAGATACAAAAGTATCTTTGAGATACAAAAGTATCTTTCAGATACAAAAGTATCTTTAAGATACAAAAGTATCTTTGAGATACAAAAGTATCTTTGAGACACAAAAGTATCTTTGAGATACAAAAGTATCTTTGAGATACAAAAGTATCTATAAGATACAAAAGTATCTTTAACATACAAAAGTATCTTTCAAATACAAAAGTATCTTTCAGATACAAAAGTATCTTTAAGATAGAAAAGAATCTTTGAGATGCAAAAGTTTATTTAAGAATATTTATATTTTTTTATATTTTTTTTATTTATATTCTTAAAATTATTTATACGATAGTTGAATAATACTATCGATATGCCTTTAAGAGTAATACTTTTCCTTAGTGTTATCGATAGTATGCAATCAATACAATTATGCTCATTATTTTGGGGTGTGTGTGTGTGTGTGTGTGTAACCAAGTTGATTGGAATGTGACAGTATCCTCTACTCAAGGTTAGCTCACAAGGAAGACACGTCAGAACTGTGAGAAAGCGTGCAGCAAAACGCAAGGGGCAGTGGTTGGGGGCGCGATTGTAGCAATAGCTACAATAACTGCAACAGCAACAACTACAAAAAAAAAAGAATAAAACCCAAAGAAAACAAATTTAAATAAGACAAACGTCAACCAATTACCGTCAATCGCATTTCCCGCAACGTCGCGTCGACTATTCTTCTTCTTCTTCTACTACTACTACTACTTGCTGTTGCTGCTGTTGTTGTTGTTATTGTTGTTGTTGGCAACCTTTTTGCAAGTTAGTAAGCTGCAAAATTGCCAAACGGGATGGCAAAGCGACGCAGTCAACAGAGCGCAAGGCACATGAAGACGCAAGCGCGGGCGGGCTGAACGCAGCGCATGTGCAGTTACGAGTGCTGGCAGCGACGTTGACTGCAGCAGCAACAGCAACATCGCGTCACACGGCACGCGGAGAGGTCAAGAAACTATGCGCAGCATTTGAATAAGTTGAGAGCAAAAATTGCAGCAGTAGAAGCTCGACGAGATGTTGGAAGATGATGCTGTTGTTGTTGTTGTTGCTGCTGCTGCTGCTGCTGTTGTTGGTGAAATCAAATCAAATCCAAATCAAACAAAACAAACTGCTAGCAAGAGACACAGCAACAACAACAACAACAACAACTAAGCAAAGCGACAAGGCATCGAACAAATTTCCATGCTGCTGTGAAATTCCGCGTTGCAACGACGACGACGGCGGCAACGACATGAACGAAGTTGTTGCCGGTTCTTTGCTGTTTGCTGTTGCTGTTGTTGTTGCTGTTGCTGTTTGTTAGTTGTTTGTTGCAATGTCTATGGCTTGTTCTATGGGTGTTTTTGGGCTCTGAGCGCAATTATCCGTCGCGTATTTGCTTTGGCTTTGGCTTTGGCTTTGACTTTGACTTTGGCATTCTGCCATCGATGTTCTTGATGTGCATGTCGATGTATGTGTTTGTGTGTGTGTGTTTGTGTGTGTTTGTGTTGTCGTTGTCTATTTGTGTTGCAAGTTGCAAGCTTTCTTCCACTTCCACTTAAATTGCCCATGACGAGCTGTGCGCACTGACAGCTGTGAGCAACTGTAGAGCTGACAGTGTGCCCAGATCTTTGGCAGTGTATCCATCATCAGCATGCGATTCTCATGCGAAAAGGTCAACAACAACAGCAGCAACAGCAGCAAGAGCAACAAGTTGTTGCACTTAGAATTTCAATCATTGAGTTTTGCCAAAGTGAAATGCGCAGCAATGATTCTCATTCGGTTGGCAGCTGCAGCAAACTGTTGCGCTGCTGTATTTGTTGATTTGTTTGTTGTTTGTAGTAGCTGCTGTTGCTGTTGCTGCTGCTGTGCGTCGCATTGGCCACTTTGTTCTGGAGCGATATCTTTTGCAACTAAAATTGCTGTTAGGCAACCGATCACGTTCGCTGCATGCATACAAAACAGTCGCAAAGGCTCTCACAGAAGTTATTGTTGTTGTTGCTGCTGTTGTTATTGTTGCTGCTGTTGTTACTGCTGCTGCAATTGGCTTAAGCCATTTTGAACGCCAGTTGATTTTTCATTCGATCCATTTGAAATTGTTTGATGCCAGTTTGATATGGCCATGATAGATGCCAGCTCGTTACGACTCTTGCAACTAGCTTCGAGTACTTCAATCATATTCAATTTTCCAAACAGCAATAGTTGCTATCGCTGCTGTTGCTATCGCTGCTGTTGCTGTTGCTGCTGTTGCTATTGCTGCTGCTGCTATTTGCTGTCCTATTTAACCGTTAGGCTTAACGAAAGTCTTATTCACTAGCGAATTTCAACTTTTGCTAAGTAATAACACGCGCAATGCCATAGAAAGTATATTTACAGCATTTTCCCACAGCAACAGCAGCAGCAACAGTTGCTGTCATTGCTACCAATGGCAATTGCAGCCGCTTTTAAGCGAAAGTTCTATGAATTTGACTTTAAGTTTTTGCTACTTATGTTTATAATTATTTACTGCTGCTGATGTTGCTGCTGTTGCTGCTGTTGCTGTTGCTGTTGTTGCTGTTGTTGCTATTGCTGCTGTTGCTGCTGTTGCTGCTGTTGCTGCTGTTGCTGCTGTTGCTGCTGTTGCTGCTGTTGCTGCTGTTGCTGCTGCTGCTTTTTGCTCCTTTTCGCTATACATTTTGATATATTGTTACTTAATGGACACGCATTGCTGTCAAAAGCTAAATGAATCAGCATTAAAAATCCATTTTATACACTTGCAGAGGGTATGGGCTTTACGTAAGTCAAAGTGTGCCTGCTCGGACTTTCATATTATATAGCTGCCATAGGAATGATCAGTGGAAAATGAAGTTTTTATATGAGCAACTTATCTATATTCTAAGTTATAGTGCTGAAACTTGCATGAATTGAGTTTAGAAACAATTCATATATTCCAGCAAAATTTGGTTTCTATCGGATCACTATATCATATAGCTGCCATAGGAATGATCGGTCGAAAATGCAGTTTTTATATGAGCAACTTTTCTATATTCTAAGTTATAGTGCTGAAACTTGCATGAATTGAGTTTAGAAACAATTCATATATTCCAGCAAAATTTGGTTTCTATCGGATCACTATATCATATAGCTGCCATAGGAATGATCGGTCCAAAAATCAGTCCTTGTATGAGGAACTTTTCTATATATTAAACTATTCATCTGAAACTTACATGAATTGAGTTTAGGAACGATTTATATATTCCAGCAAAATTTGGTTCCTTTGGGATTACTATATCATATAGCTGCCATAGGAATGATCGGTCGAAAATGCAGTTTTTATATGAGCAACTTTTCTATATTCTAAGTTATAGTGCTGAAACTTGCATGAATTGAGTTTAGGAACAATTCATATATTCCAGCAAAATTTGGTTTCTATCGGATCACTATATCATATAGCTGCCATAGGAATGATCGGTCCAAAAATCAGTCCTTGTATGAGGAACTTTTCTATATATTAAACTATTCATTTGAAACTTACAGAATTTGACTTTAGTGCTGACTAACATATGTCTGCAAAATATTTTCGAAATCAGGTGACTATAACATATAGCTGCCATAGGAAGTATAGGTTAAAAATTTAATCATTATATGAAAAACTTTTTTGTTTGTAAATATTTTTGACTGAAACTTGCACGATTTCAGTTTTGATACGACTTACACATGTCTGCAAAATTTGAATAAAATCGAACTACTATATCATATAGCTGTCATAGTAATTATAAGTTGAAAATTGAGTTTTTGGTATGGAAAAATTATAATTGAAGCCTGCAAGAGTATAAAAACTTCGACAGCTTGAAGTGAATTTTGTTTTTCCTTTTTTTTTTTCGTTTTATTTTTCTTGTGTTTATTTCTTTTATTTATTTATTTATTTCTTGCAGTGTTGCTTCGCATGATTTAACTGTTCGAAATTGAAATTTCATTTAGTGCATGTGCGAAATGAGTTAAAAGCAGCAGCAGCAGCAGCAGCAGCAAGAGCAACAACAGTAAAGAAAACGGCAACAATAATGACAACAGCAGCAGCAGCTATGACAACAGCAGCAGCAGTGGCAGCAGCAACAGCGACAACTGCAGGGCAATGCGCATAAAATCAATAGCCTGGCAGACGCACACAGACACAGATATATATATATATATTTATATATATATAAGTGTGTGTGTAAGTGTGCTTGTGTATGCGGCGTGTTGCACTGTCAACAGTCAAGTGGCAGTGCATTAAAATTGTAAACTTCAACAACAAACAAAAGCCACAAACAGACGCTCAACGGCGCAACGCAACGAAACGCGAATGCTTGCCCTTTGCTGCTGCTGCTGTTGCTGTTACTCTGCGCTGCTTTCCTTGTTGCCCCGCTTGGCCAATTGCTTGTCCATTCTCGTTGTTGCCGCAAGCCACACGGCCGAAAAGTACAAGTCGAAGTGGAGGTGGAGCTGGAGCTGTAGCTGCAGTTGTAGCTGTTGCTGTAGCTGCTGTTGCTGTTACTCCATGTGAAGAAGGGCGAAACAATATGTTGAACGCGTTGTTGTTGCTGTTGTTGTTGTTGCAATTGTGCACATTGGTCGCCTGGTATCCGGCTTATAAGCTGCCAATTTCAAATTGTGCGTCACGTACACGCATAATGGGCAAAAGTAATGAAAACATATGAACAGACACGCAGAGGGCAAACTGAGAGTAGTTGCCACAAGCAGAGTAAGTGTGTGAGAGAGAGAGATAGATGATGTCTGTAAAGTTAGTTGAAATGGCCCTGCACGCACTGGGGGCATGGCTTGCACATTTCCAGTAGGCAGTTGCAATACGATTGCAAATGCACAAAATAATAATTTGCAATACGCGCAGTTCAATTACAGTCAGCAACAGCAACAACAACAACTGCAATTGCAACTGCAACTGCAATAGCACAACAGCAACAGCAACAGCAACTCCTTCTTCAACTAAGAAATATCATCTACAGCGGCGTCTGCGTATCATTCTTATTTTACTTTATTTTCTTTTATTTTTTTTTTTACAATACATTGCTGCAGTCATATATAATTGATATGCTCTAAGTAATTGGTGCTGACCACGCGAGCAACATTTCTGTTGCTGTTGCTGTTGCTGTTGCAGTTGCTATTGCAAGTGAGAGATCAAGCAAACGATTTGTATATCATTGGTTTCGATCCATCGACATGCTGGCGACATACAGGACCACCCCACTGTACCTGCCAGACATCCATCTCGCGCCTAATTGCATAGCTAGCAACAGCAGCAGCAACAGCAACAGCAGCAGCAATATTAATGCATTGTTACTAAATTTTGTTTATAAATCAAAAGGCATAACGCTTGGCAAGTCATTTCAGGCATTCAGCTCTAGTTGCTGTTGTTGTTGTTGTTGCTGTTCCATCTTGTTCTTGTTGCTGTTGTATTGTCGCCAACATGTTGCTGCTGCTGTTTTGTGATGTTACGGTTCTTGATGTTGGCGCTTTGCTGAAAGCTTTACGTTTGATGTCGCCACATTTTGCTGCTGTTGCTGTTGCAGCTGTTTTTCTAGTTGTTGCTGTTGTTGCTGTTGCTGCTGCTGTTACAAAACTGCCATTTATAGGCAATTAGGCTTTGATTTTAGTTGCTGTTTGAATGGTTAGTGCTGCTGCTGCTATAGCTGTTGCTGTTGTCGTTGCAACTGATGTTGCTGTTGCTGTTGCTGGTCCTGCGAGCGCCATTAATGCAGTGTGTAACAAATCATGGCTGCAATTAGTGCGTGTTTATGACTGCCACGACTGCTTGCAAAACATACGCATAGCAGCGCATGCAGCCACAGGGAGAGTAAAGGTAGCAGCAATATATATATAGGGAGTAGAAATAGGGCATCCTTGTAAAATAGCTAGTAACAATTTTTTTTTTCAGCGCTCAATATTTTGTACGTTTTTCAGCCTGTCTGTTAGGCGATTTTTGCATGTTTAGCGCATCGCACAAACATTTGCATGCAACGTTGTCGTCATCGTCATCGTCGTCATCGTCGTTGTTGTCGTTGTCGTACACATCGGCAACAATGGCCACTGATGATGGCAACAGGCAGCGGGCAACAGTAACAACTGAACCAACAGTCGTTGCCACAAAAGTGTCCAATGTCCAGTTTGTCCATTTGTGGCGTCGAGTGGCGTCAATAATGGCCTGTCGTTTGGTCTACGCTGTCATGGCCATAAACGCCCGCCGGCCATATTGTTAGCCGCATCAGTCGATAGTTGTTTTTATTGCTGCCGCTGTTGCAGCTATTGCTTGCTTGCTTGCTGCACTAATTGCACTATCTATGTGCAACACACACACACACACATACAAATTCACATGCTTCTTCTATATGAAAGTGTATAATTCCTTTAATGACATAGATCATGCTAATATAATTATATATACTATACTTAGTCGCAGCACTAGATGCTGTTACTGCTACTATTGCTGCTGTTGCTATCATATTGCCATTGCCATTGCGTTTAATCGAAACTTGAGAAAAAATAATTTGCTTAAAAATTATAGAAAACTTTAATTTTTTTATATTTTATTTTTGAAATTATTATGCAACAAAGTTACTTGTTGCAAGTTGTGAAAAGCTTGTTGAAGGTTGAAGTGTGGGGGATGCTAGGCAAATATAAAAATTTGCATTACCTTTAAATGGGTCAAGAGATGAAATGCTTGACGCAATATACACGTTTTAGCTATTTTCCCAAGCTCCAAAAAAAAATAGCTAAAAAAATGAAAAAAATAAAAAACAAAATTCAAATAATTTCTATATTAAACGAGCATGAGAACAACTTGCAAATTTTTGCTAAGCTTGCTGCTTAAGCCCCACAGCAAATTGCAGCTGCAACAGCAGCAGCAGCAGCACTAGACAATAGACAAGTCGAGAGAGAGAGAGAGAGAGAGTGGAAGAGAGAGAGAGGGAAAAAAAAATAAAAAAATAAAGATGATAAGCTGTATATCAGCAGTGATATATCAACTGTCTGTCTGCATAGAACCCCAAAGCTAAAAACGTTTTGACTGCATTTTACTGCTGCTGCTGCTGCTGCAGCAGTTGCTGATGCTTCATAGCTTGCAGCTAACTAAAGAAATGCAATTTTTTTGGGCAATAAGGCAACAAGGCAACAAAAATTATCAACAGCAACAACAACATTGAATACACGGCGAAAGCAAAATGTGCAAAATGATATTCGACTATGACGACGATGACGATGTTGTCGACGTCGGCAGCGATGATGCTTAAATTGTAAAAAAAAAAAAATTGTAAAAATGGCTAAAAATGGTTAAAAAAAATGGTAAATGGCGATGCGACCGTCGCGCTGCTTAAAATTCCAAAGCAAATTGCGGGCAACATAGCCAACGCCACAAACAGCAACAAATGTTGCTGATGTTGCTGTTGTCGGCAACAACATTCAGCAACATCACAAACATCAATTGACCCTTTGGTGCTTTAGGATCAAGCGTAATAATCGCTAGCATAAAAACGCTTTGCACTCTTGCGCCCAGAACCGAATACACAACAACAACAACAGCAACAACAACAACATCTGCAACAGCAACATATACCACAACAACAACAACAAGAACAACTGCAACAAAAGAACAAAACTTTGGATCTCAGCTAAGGGACTGAAATTGAGTAAACTGTGATCCGAGCATGCTATATTCTCAGCATATGTGCACAGCTCTTACTCTTTCACTTCCTTTTGCTCTTGCTGTTTTTGCTCCTTCTACAACAGCAACATCTTCAACGCCGTCTACAACTCTCTGGCCAATAGCCAATGGCAATGGCAACGAATGAAGATGAATCGCTCAAGTCTCAGCGCGTTTAATAAAACATTAATTTAAGCCTACGTCTTACACACACACACACACACACACACACACACACACATACATACATACACAGATAGTGATATGTAAGTATATATTTCTATATTATATATGTAGATTTCAATTGGGGCCGCCAGCGACGCTTCTTGCTGACAACTTCAGATATTATAGGGATAATGTTTGCAATCATATCTGAGCCTCTGCTTTATACTCTGCAGGCATTGTAGATTTGGATGACAGATAGAATTAGATATATGTATATACATATGAAGGACTATGAACTCAGTTACGAGAATAATATTTACTTTAATTCAGTGATTATAAAATTTAAATATACTTTGCCCTTAGATTATCTTATATAACTTCAAGAAAAGAATAAATAATAATACTTTTATCTCATATTTAATTTTTATATTTTTCTTTATTTGATTTTTTTATATTTTTTAAATATTTTATTTTTATATTTTTTTACATATTTTATTTTTATATTTTTTTTTATATATTTTATTTCTTATATTCAATTTGTATATTTTTTTAATTTTTATATTTTTTTTTTATTTTATTGTTTTATTTTTTTAAATATTTTATTTTTATATTTTTTATATATTTTTTTTTTATTTTTTAAATATTTTTTTTTATATATTTTATTTCTTATATTAAATTTTTATATTTTTTATATTTTATTTTTATATTTTTCATATATTTTATTTTTTATATTTTTTATATTTCATTTATATTTCTTTTTTATTTTATTGTTATATTTTTTACATATTTTATTTTGATATTTTTTATATTTTATTTTTATATTTTTATTATATATATTTTATATATTTTATTTCTTATATTAAATTTTTATATTTTTTATATTTCATTTATATTTCTTTTTTATTTTATTGTCATATTTTTATATATTTTATTTTTATATTTTATTTTTATATTTTTCTAAATATTTTATTTTTATTATATATATTTTATTTCTTATATTAAATTTTTATATTTTTTATATTTCATTTATATTTCTTTTTTATTTTATTGTTATATTTTTTACATATTTTATTTTGATATTTTTTATATTTTATTTTTATATTTTTATTATATATATTTTATTTCTTAAATTAAATTTTTATATTTTTTATATTTCATTTATATTTCTTTTTTATTTTATTGTTATATTGTTATATTTTTATATATTTTATTTTTATATTTTTTTATATTTTATTTTTATATTTTTCTATATATTTTATTTTTATATTTTTATTATATATATTTTATATATTTCATTTTTTATATTAAATTTTTATATTTTTTATATTTCATTTATATTTATTTTTTATTTTATTGTTATACTTTTTAAATATTTTATTTTTATATTTTTTATATATTTTATTTTTATATTTTTTATTTTTATATTTTTTGTAATATATTCTATTATTTTATTTTTCTATTTTATCTTTAATTTTTAAACATTTTGATGTAATTTTCTTTACAACAGTTACATTGTTTTCCTTATTTTATATATTTTATATTTAATTCTACAATATATTTTTTTAAACAATTTTTACTTTATTTTTTATATTTTTCTATTTAATTTTTATTGCATATTTTAATATTATAAATATCAAACTATTTTTTTTAAAGCTATTTTCTAGCTATACTTGCAATATGCCCTATAAGAATTCTTATAGCGCAACGATTGCTTATTTCGAGTACTTCACATATACTAAAAAAAAAAATTGTTTTTTTTTCTTTCTTTTTATTTTTTGTTGCCAGAAATGTTTTCTTTTTTCATTTGGATTTTTTTTTTTTTTATGTTGCTGCCTATTTTTATTTAGCTATAACACCCGCCCAAGGGTACGATTTTGCACGCTGTCATGTGTGTGCCCTGATCCAGACGTAGACATCGTAGAGTTTTGCTGAGTCCCAGACAGTGCTACGACTGCAACTGCGACTATGAGTCCATTGGCAAAACGAGTGCAACACGAACTATTTAATGGACTTGGCATGCCATGCTATGGCCATGTGAGAAGAAGACATCTGGCTGTGTGCAACACAAACACACACACACATCTCTATGTATATATATGTGTAGGTGTAGGTGTATGTGTGCCCGTTAATCAGCTTTGCTTGCAGGCCTTTCATCAAAGCGAAAAGCGGCACCCACAATGCGCCGCACTGGGCCAAAAAAAAAGCAAAAATAAAAAAACAACAACAGAATCGAACTGAAGCATCGCTGAGCTGAGAAGGTAAAGTGAAGAGAATAGAAAAAGCAAAACAGATTAAGCATACGACGTGTTGTGCAGTTATCGTTCGAACCTGAACCTCGAAATGGTCAACTAACGGTTTCAGCATGCGTTGACTGCTACAACAACAACAATAACGTCGACGACTCTGTTTGACTGTCGACCGACGACCAACGACTGGCGACTGTTGACTGTCGACTGGCGACCAACGAACAGTCGACCATCGACTGGCGGCACAATTGTAATTTATGATTTGCAGCGCACGGCGTCCAAATGATCTATTGGTTTGCTCGCCTCGCCTTCCCAAGTCACTTTTCTATATGCTGCTTCTTCATCATTATCTTCATCATCATCATCATTTGCTCTATCAACTGCTTGGCAGGCTCCTCTTCGCATTGCATTACATTGCAAACGCCTTACATTAAGCATCGTATGGCAGCAACGGGCACTTGTTGCACACAGCACACAGCACACACATAACAGTTAAAATGATTTTCACATTGATGCGGATGACTACGTCGTCGTCGCCTTAACAAAAGCCTGAGCCTTAAACTTCAGACTTGACTTAAAACCCTAAAGACAGTTACAAAGTGCGCCAACAAATGCAAGTTTTACAAAAGTGACCCAAGCAACACTCAAGCAATAGTCTGTTCGTCCCTCCGTCTGTCTGTCTGTCTGTCTGTTATGCCCCGCCAACGTCTCACTGTAATGATTAATGGATTTTCAGTGTTTGGCATCGATTGCATAGTTCAAAGAGAGAAAAAAAAACAAAAAAAATAAAAGAAACTCATAAATAAACAAGAATGCGACCGCTGCAGTATTGGCAAAACAAGCGAAAGGTGGAGCACGATTAAGGCGCCAACACTATGACTATAGGCTAACATATATGCAGATATATATATATATATATAAAGAGAGAGAGAGAGATAGATATATAGAAAGACAAATTCAATTTAACGACATTTATATCATTGTTAAACTTTATTCTTTACATTTACAATCAATTTGTTTAAAATTATATTTTTATTTTTTAATTTTTATTTTTTGTGTGTCCAATTTTAACATGGATTATCATTTAAATATATATTTTTTTTATATATATATATATGATAATGGTAAGGTAGTGTTTTTTTATTTTTTTGCATTGTTTGATCTAGCATACAGATCTTCAAATAGTGGTAATAATACTAGATACGATATTCTATATATATATGTATATTCATATCTAGTTTTTTTTTTTTTTTTTTTTCTTTTTAATTAAATTATTCTTAATATTTTTTTTTTTTTTATTTTTCTTTGCAAAAATTACTTTTAAAAAAATCTTTTGTTTTTTTTTTTTTTTTTTTTCAAGCATTACAAATACAAATACATATGTGAGAGACTATTACAATGATTCGCTTCTATTGCTGTTGCTGCTGCTGCTGTTGCTTCTTTTCGTTTTTCTGCTTATTCTTTATTTTATTTTTGTTTTTCTTTCTTTTATATATAATTTTATATATATATAGCGAGAGAGAAAGAGTGAAACTGATATTTTGCAATATATTTTATATGAACTACGTAAATTTTAAACTAAACTCTTGCTAATTTAGATTATGATAGTTGGCGTCGCTTTCGTTTTTTTGTTCGTTTGTTTTTTTTGTTTTCCAATCCATGTTTTTTCTTTTTTTTTGCCACATCCACACAAGTTGGTCAATTATTGCTGTTGTTATGATATTTAAGGCTATTGTTGTTATCATCATGATTGTTCTGCGTCCAGTTGTTGTTGCTGCTGTTGTTGTTGTTCAGCCTCGACATCGACAAAATTTTTAAAATTTTTACAATTCAAATTCAATTTCATTTCTATTGCTATTTTTCACGTTGCGGCCGCTGTTGCTGCTGCTGTTGTTTTTGTTGTTGTTTCTTTAGCTGCTGTTGTCGCTGTAGCAACAGTTGCTGTCGATGTCCATGATTATGACGTTGTTGATGATTATGATGTTGATGCTGGTGTTGTGCTAATTGATGTTTCTGCTGTTGTGCTAATTGATGTTGCTGATGGTGGTTTCTTTTCTCCTGCTGCTGCTGCTGCTGCTGCAGTGGCTGATGTTCCCGCTTTGTTGTTGGCTGCCGTTGTTGTTGTTTCAGCTGCTTTGGTTGTTGCTGCTTTTGTTGTTGCTCTTTCTCCTTGTGCTGCTGCTGGTGCTGCTGATGTTGTTGCTGCTCCTCCTCCTCCTCCGCCTTCAGCTGTGGCTCTAGCGGCTCTTCTTCTTCCTCATCATCTTCTTCATGCTGTTGCTGCTGCTGCTGCACTTCCTCATCCTCAATCTCTTTCTGCTGCAAACATTTTTTTTGGGAATCTGCCAGAGGCAATGACTATAATGGCGGTGGCTCATAGTGGAAACCAGGATTATTAAACTTAAATCGCGCAATCTCAAATTGCAATTTCTCATAATTGATATCCGCTAAACGTTTCAATTGATGTGCTATCTCTTGCGTATCCAAACCACTAAGTGCTGCACTCAACGTCGTTCCTTGACCCTCATGATGCATCTTTGAATTATGTAGCGTTGGCAGTGTTCCACCTGTTTGTATAGTTGTATATGGTCGCGACGCATTTTTAACTATAAAAGTAAGTAAGTATATTCAAGAAAATAGCCAATAGAATCCAAGAACATGATATACTGACTTAACGGGGGGGTAAAACTGTACTCACCTTCATAGATGACCTGATCTCGTCTTAATCGCTTAACGGGTAACTCGCCATTGATTAATTTTGAGCTACTGCTTGAACCAACCGAATGTATGTTGGGCGTACAAACAAATTTAACTGGTTCCACAGGTGGTTCCGAGTGTTCTTGATCCTCCTCCACATATGTGGAATTGTCAACGACAATGGTACGATAACCACCACCGCCAGTATTTACTGCCGTTGTCCCACCAACAGAGGGTCCATCAATACCGCCACCTGTTTCATGCATATTCTCATCGGTAAGATCTTCTTGATCGACATGCTCTTCAACCATTTCATCTTCATCAACTTCATCATTGATGGCTTCTTCGACAGCAGCTTGAAGTTCCTTTTGGAATGAAGCTGCTGTCGAAGAAGCCATCGTAAATGAAGATGAAATGGTTGAAGAGCATGTCGATCAAGAAGATCTTACCGATGAGAATATGCATGAAACAGGTGGTGGTATTGATGGACCCTCTGTTGGTGGTACAACGGCAGTAAATACTGGCGGTGGTGGTTATCGTACCATTGTCGTTGACAATTCCACATATGTGGAGGAGGATCAAGAACACTCGGAACCACCTGTGGAACCAGTTAAATTTGTTTGTACGCCCAACATACATTCGGTTGGTTCAAGCAGTAGCTCAAAATTAATCAATGGCGAGTTACCCGTTAAGCGATTAAGACGAGATCAGGTCATCTATGAAGGTGAGTACAGTTTCTACCCCCCCGTTAAGTCAGTATATCATGTTGTTGGATTCTATTGGCTATTTTCTTGAATATACTTACTTACTTTTATAGTTAAAAATGCGTCGCGACCATATACAACTATACAAACAGGTGGAACACTGCCAACGCTACATAATTCAAAGATGCATCATGAGGGTCAAGGAACGACGTTGAGTGCAGCACTTAGTGGTTTGGATACGCAAGAGATAGCACATCAATTGAAACGTTTAGCGGATATCAATTATGAGAAATTGCAATTTGAGATTGCGCGATTTAAGTTTAATAATCCTGGTTTCCACTATGAGCCACCGCCATTATAGTCATTGCCTCTGGCAGATTCCCAAAAAAAATGTTTGCAGCAGAAAGAGATTGAGGATGAGGAAGTGCAGCAGCAGCAGCAACAGCATGAAGAAGATGATGAGGAAGAAGAAGAGCCGCTAGAGCCACAGCTGAAGGCGGAGGAGGAGGAGGAGCAGCAACAACATCAGCAGCACCAGCAGCAGCACAAGGAGAAAGAGCAACAACAAAAGCAGCAACAACCAAAGCAGCTGAAACAACAACAACGGCAGCCAACAACAAAGCGGGAACATCAGCCACTGCAGCAGCAGCAGCAGCAGCAGGAGAAAAGAAACCACCATCAGCAACATCAATTAGCACAACAGCAGAAACATCAATTAGCACAACACCAGCATCAACATAATAATCATCAACAACGTCATAATCATGGACATCGACAGCAACTGTTGCTACAGCGACAACAGCAGCTAAAGAAACAACAACAAAAACAACAGCAGCAGCAACAGCGGCCGCAACGTGAAAAATAGCAATAGAAATGAAATTAAATTTGAATTGTAAAAATTTTGTCGATGTCGAGGCTGAACAAGAACAACAACAACAACAACAACTAGACGCAGAACAATCATGATGATAACAACAATAGCCTTAAATATCATAACAACAGCAATAATTGACCAACTTGTGTGGATGTGGCAAAAAAAAAAAAAAAAAAAAACATTGATTGGAAAACAAAAAAAACAAACAAACAAAAAAACGAAAGCGACGCCAACTATCATAATCTAAATTAGCAAGAGTTTAGTTTAAAATTTACGTAGTTCATATAAAATATATTGCAAAATATCAGTTTCACTCTTTCTCTCTCGCTATATATATATAAAATTATATATAAAAGAAAGAAAAACAAAAATAAATTAAAGAATAAGCAGAAAAACGAAAAGAAGCAACAGCAGCAGCAACAGCAATAGAAGCGAATCATTGTAATAGTCTCTCACATATGTATTTGTATTTGTAATGCTTGAAAAAAAAAAAAAAAAAACAAAAGATTTTTTTAAAAGTAATTTTTGCAAAGAAAAATTAAAAAAAAAAAAATATTAAGAATAATTTAATTAAAAAGAAAAAAAAAAAAAAAACTAGATATGAATATACATATATATATAGAATATCGTATCTAGTATTATTACCACTATTTGAAGATCTGTATGCTAGATCAAACAATGCAAAAAAATAAAAAAAAACACTACCTTATCATATATATATATATAAAAAAAATATATATTTAAATGATAATCCATGTTAAAATTGGACACACAAAAAATAAAAATTAAAAAATAAAAATATAATTTTAAACAAATTGATTGTAAATGTAAAGAATAAAGTTTAACAATGATATAAATGTCGTTAAATTGAATTTGTCTTTCTATATATC